>SNQJ01S0173905.1:9879-20290 GCA_010110895.2 Picea sitchensis | reverse complement strand
TGCATTTAAATAAATTCAATACATTAACACATAGTAAGCACATAATTACTGCTAGCATACATAATCCATGGCATTAACAATAATTCATATGTACAACAGTAAACATCATCACAACAGAATACATGATAATATTGCAAGCATCACAAACATGCATTTAAAAGATGAATTTAAACACATGAATATACTTATCTTTGAAACTAGTTGTAATTCACCAACTGTGTGCAGACCTTCCACAAACCTCCCAGCCTTAGACTGTGTTTCTCATCACTCTTAGTAGTAGATCACCCCTGAGCTGGGACTAAGCTCCACCGTCAGGGAATACTAGGCTAGGCAAGGTCAACGGGAAGTCACCCAGTTACAGAGGAAGGATTTTCTCCCAGTTTATGCCCACTGCTCACAGAATCTCATTCCCCACATGCCCGTCCCACCCCAAGAGTATGCACCTTCATTGTCACCAAGATAGTCCTTCGGCTGCTAACCTCCCTTGCCTTGGGCTTCAACAACAGACCGGACCAGAAGTCTCAGAGTTCTGTAGAATCTACAGGAATCCTTCCAGGAGTTCTTACTTCCTCAGCACAATCTCTCACCTGGAGAGAGTTGCTCACAGGTTTGGAAACTTGTTCTTGTGACCAATTCTAGCACAGTGAGGACACAACAACAAGGCTCAACAATGCATATTCAATGGCAACAACCTCACATGGTCAGGACTACGTTGCCACAACAACTCACTGGGATAACACAACACTACCTACATAAATTTGGGCTTCTCAATCATGCAACACGTAATGGAGTCACGGCTATGGTTTCAGGATTGTGTAAGGGTGCATAGAGATCTCATGCATAGGCTTGAAATGTTCAGGTAAGGGATGTGAAAAACACGAGATAGAGGTCGATCATGGACATTCATGAGTTCAGACGGAGGATGGAGAATTGGAAGGTCGAACCCTCAGACTCAGGTGATGGTTGGCCGAATGCAGACCCCCAACACGGATTATTCCTATGGTTTTAACTACATGCGCCTGGGTCGACACATGTGGCCCATGAAGCTGCATGCACTCCATCAACATGCGTTCCTCTCCAGGAACTTAGGACAAAACATACACATTTACACAGTACTTTGGAATAATAATAAATTATTATTCCCAAGGGCTTAAGCCCCCAAGATTAGCCCCTCTTTATTACCTTTCAGCCCCCTCTCCCTTACCCAGGCTTTGTGGAATCTTAGTACCCCATCACTCATTCATCGTGGTTGGTCCACACACAAATATTTTTATCTTTTATTAATAATGTGCATAATTACATATCTCCTGGCCTTTAACACTTAGGCTCTTCGGCCTAATAAACACATAGGCCTATCATCTTATCAATACTCGTCTCACCAGCCTACAAAACATGATTTACAAAACATGATTACAACAGGGCTCATCCTTTGAGATATTACAACACTCCTCCCCCACACTCAAAATATTGCATGTCCCCATGCATGTGAAAGAAGGGGTACAATGGTTTCAGTAATGACAACAACATTGTGGGGATCAAACCCTTTTGGACCAAAATACTTGTCATGCTATGATGCTCTTGTCTTAATATTCTTCTTAGCATTGTCCCAAGCTAAGAAATTGCAATCTACACACTAAGTACAAAAACACAACAAGGGAACCTGATAATAAAGTACAAACAATGAGAGGTGTAAGCATCACAAGGAAACCATGTTTATAATTCTCCTGAAAACACCATGAAACTAGTGCCCTGGTCAAATCATGGAAATGTATAATATCTATATGCAATCTATTTCGAAGCAAAAACTCAAGGGTTGCATGGAAAAATAATCCAAAACATTGTCCAACATTCTTATGGCCATAGATGTAACCAACCCAAAACATTCCATTCCTTGGTTCTAGAAAATACACAAATAAGCTCTCCACATTTCCATGCCAAATTTTAATTTTGGTGCCTTCGTCTCAAATTTGTGAAGACAATACATTCTTCTTGCAATCTCAAGAGTAACTCTCATTGTCTCTGAAGGTTGTAAAAGCCTTTTCTTTTTGAGGTAATTGCTCAAATCTCCATTTGGAAGATACTCTACAGTGATCATTATAGGAATATTTTGTGTGACAACAACCACAAAATGAATCATATGAGGATGTCAAACCTTTTGCAACATTGTCAATTATGGATGTTACTTATCATAACAAAATTTAACTTATTCCTTTTTATAATGCTTCCAGTAGTACAAGAAGAATTCGGTTTTTCCAATAATAAAAATTGAACATAGAAAAATGGATACTTAGCTGTTAAGTTCGTGGAAAACCACCATGCAGGATTTCTTGGCCATTGAAAAAAATGATGTGGAATCCTTGTAGAAACACCTAAGTTCATTGGCCTTCCAGGAAAAAATGGAAAATCACCTTCAATTGAGCCAGAAGAAGTTGGAAGAGAACTGCAACTCTGATATACAAATACATCATGGTCCTCTTTCAGATATGGATATTTCCCAATAGTAGCTTCATATCTCCTTGTCTTTCTGGCAGCTTTGTGATGACTTTCATCTATATGGGGCTCTCCTTTATGGTTGGATATGAAATTTAATAATTTCAATTGTGGCTACTCTTAGACAACAACTCTTTTGTCCATAATGTGCTTGAATGGCACACCAAATACTAGCCAAACAAAAAGATGAAATCGAGTTTCTATTCAAGAAAATATTCATGTAATAGTGCTAAAGTTTAATCTATTATTAGGTTTCTTTTCAATTTACTAGATAACCATAGCATAGATAGGATCACTGAGAGAAACACAATCACAAGATTACATAAGCATCTATCTTGAGAAACCCTCAAGGGGAAGAAAACCCATCAAAACTTATTTAATATAGATTCAATAACCAAGTACAGTGTATCTCACAAGATAGATCTCACCAAACAGAATATCCACCAGAAATGCTAACTAGAACATATTAGTGCACCACTTATACCAAGATAGTCCTTCACCAAGATAACCTTCACCTTTACTGAGATACTCTTCCTTGTAGTTGTGTCACTTCTCCTTGTAGCTGCGTCACTTCTTCTTGTAGCTGTGTCACTCTCAGACTTGCGCGCTTGATAGAGAGAGCTTGATGAGTGTGTCTACAAATGAGGTTCTAGCCCTCTTATAAATACAATTTGTGCCCCCCCCCAATAATTAGGTCAGGGCCGACCTGTCCACTTTATCTTTCTAATTTACTTTTGACTTGTCTAGGCACAATAGGGCCAACTTGTCAATATAATATATATATATATATATATATTATCTTTTTCTTTATCCACAAAAGGAGATAAGAATATTCTTTGCAGTTACACAATATTTCAACACTCCCTATTAAGAAGAAGGGTATTCTTTATCTTTTGACAGGTCACTAGATGTCACCATTAACTGAACAATATCATCTTGGGAAATATCATCAACTAGATAATCATCATCAACTGGACAACAACATCAACTGGATAACATCATCGACTAGGCAACATTATCAACTGGGAAACAACATCAACTAGATACCATTATCAACTGGGCAACAACAGGCATCAATATAATCCACTTGGTCATCTGGCATCATGATCACTGACTGGTTCTCCATGAATCCATATTAAATAAGTTGTGTTCTCTTTATCTTCGCACAGAAGATACTCTTTCTTTCTTTCATATTCATGCAGAAGATACTCTTTCTTATCTTCACATAGAAGATATCTTATGAGTTTTTCCATCCCTTTTATGTTCTCCCTTCTCTTGTAGTCATCTATCTCACCCATCCACTGGGGAGGACTACTACCATAGCTTCACTCCTAGTCATCCCATGTGAAATAGAGAAGATAAGATGCTATCCTAGGCAAGACTAGACTCCCTTTCCATGATCCATGCAGGATCACAACACAAACCTCAAGAGCCAACTAACCATTCCACATGGTAAAGGTTTTTGTTTGAGGCTACTCAATCCTTGGCCAAAGGAGAGTATCTGCCTGCTACCCCTTGGAGAAACATCCACACTCCTCTCTACTAGGGTGGTCACACCCCTCTCTACGAGGGTATTCTAGCATGTCCCTAGAGTATCCAAAACTCAACACTTGGACAGAGGCCAACCTTGGAAAATTTCTCACTCCCCTTCTCTACGAAGGTCTCTTCCTTCTCTACAAAGTTCTCTTCTCTTTTCCTTCTCTATGAAGGTATACCTATGGGATTTATCATTCCTTCTCTATGAAGGTATCTTCCTTAATATCATGGGTGCCTTCTTGAGTTCAAACATTTCTTTATTTCTGAATTCATACTGGATCAACCTTCTCCCTCTGCATCTATAAGAACGATACTGGAGCAACCTGCAGTTACCTGCATCTCATCAACTATATCTGAGTATACATCTTTCTCTTCATCTTGAACATTTATGTTTTTCATCTTTAGGAGCCTCCTGCTCCTATATAAATACTGGATACTATCTGGTCTTTACTGACTGTCACCATATCATAAGTCCTTCTCATGTTGTCTAACTTCTGCAATTCAAGGCATAAGTTCTTTCTTCCGAGACCTGTAAACTTACTTACAATATGCTTTCTGAGATATGTCACTTAGCCAATCAGTTAGTAACAATAAGCAGTAATCAAATAAAACTATATCATGATTTCTATCAGAGTAGTACACATCTTTTCTTAAGAAAAACTTGTTCAACCATGTACACATCTGAAACCCAAATCATGAATAAGAATTTTGAACTCTTTTTCACTCTAGCTAGGAAATTACCAAATTTTCCCTTACTATCATAGCTAAACACATACCTTTGTCACTCTCATGAGTGATCATACTAGGAATAAATATTTTATCTCTTTCTCTATCCTCTTCTTTGATACTTCCTTCATAAATATGCATAGACACTGAAATAAAACGAGGTTAATTAACATTCTCACAAAAATATAGCTTGCAATGATAAAGTATTAAAGTAAACAAGATAATAAAAATAAACATGAATACTTATCTTTTGTTTTTGTGTGGGGAGGCTCCATGGACTCCACCATTTGCTATCTTTCTTCAGATCAACTATCTTCAACTTAAAGTACATATTTCTAAATTTCTAATAAAGTTTTCTTTGAGGGAGGATATTCCTCTTCCTCTACCTCATGTGCTTGATACTTTCTTTTCCCTTTTCCTTGAGGACAGTCATAGGAAAAGTGTCCCAACTTTTGACAGTTGTAGCATCTGATCTTTGAAACATCTTTATTCTTATCTGGAGCTCTTACGGAGTTAGATTATTTATTGTTCTTCCTAAAGGAACTTCTTCTGTTCTTCTGAACTGTAAGAGATTCCTATTCATCAACAATTAATCTCTTTTGTTGGTCCGCAAGTCTAGATTCTTCGTGTGTGTAATCTGTCCATAACTTATCAAACTTGGGTAACTTGCTTCTTGCACACACTCCTTGTACAAAAGAAATCCAAAATGTTGGAAACCCATTTAGGGTTGTGGTTACAAGCTCTTTGTCACTAATGACATCTCCAATAGCTACAAGCTGATCTCTAATTTGAGAAACTCTCATAAGATAGGATGAGACAGATTCTGAGTTTTTCATCTTCATATTACGAAGATGATT
This sequence comes from Picea sitchensis, assembly GCA_010110895.2. NCBI lineage: Eukaryota > Viridiplantae > Streptophyta > Pinopsida > Pinales > Pinaceae > Picea > Picea sitchensis. The sequence goes on along the minus strand of SNQJ01S0173905.1, from coordinate 14,681 downwards.
TATTAAGGCAAGATTCTGGCTAACGTCTTTGCTTTCATATAACCTGTTGAGTGCTTCATACGTTTGCCTTGTTATCTGTAGTTCGGATATATGAGGGATCAAGTGATCCTTTACTGAATCTGACACAATTCTCTTTTATGTCTATTCATTCTTCTTGTGCTTGGTCTTTTGCTCTTCTTCCTCTAGTTCTGGTATACCCATTATAACATGTTATAGAAGATCATTCTCATCTAGAATCATCTGCAACCTATGCTTCCAAGATCTAAAGTTTTCATATCCTTCCAGCCCATCTTCTACCCTCATACTGGTAGCCATTCTTTCTTGTAGTAGAAACCCTAGCCCTTCGGGCTATAGAAATAATAGAAAAATCAAATTTCATGGATATGAAAACTGAACTCACCAAAAGATGCGCTGGACTGAGGTGAGTATGTTGGTATAGTCAGTTTTTGAAAATTCCAATTTTTAACCCTTGAAACTGGACCAACGGATTTATGGACTGATGCTTCTGGTTTTCTGGTACTTCTGGTACTGGTGAAAACTAGGGTTTCACTTTATGGGATTTCTATCCACTGAAAAGGTGCATTGAAGGTGTCAAAGAGTTCTTTAGGCTATGGCACACTTTATGATCTTTGGGTTGAAATTCCTCTTTAATAAAAATCCCTAATTTTCTTGTACGACAACAATGACGTTTTTATTTTTCCTGTGAAATATGCTCTCTTCAGCTTAGCTCTGAAACCATGTTAAGGTTTAAGCTATTATTAGATTTCTTTTCAATTTACTAGATAACCATAGAATAGATAGGATCACTGAGAGAAACACAATCACAAGAGTACATAAGCATTTATCCTGGGAAACCCTCAAGGGGAAGAAAACCCATCAAAACTTCTTGAATATAGATTCAATAAACAAGTACAATGTCTCTCACAAGAGATATCTCACCAAACAAAAGATCCACCAGAAATCCTAACTAGAATAGAGTAGCACACCACTTAGACCAAGATAGTCCTTCACCTTTACTGAGATACTCTTCCTTGTAATTGCGTCACTTCTCCTTGTAGCTGCGTCACTCTCAGACTTGCGCACTTGATAGAGAGATCTTGATGAGTGTGTCTACAAATGAGGTGTTAGGCCTCTTATAAATACAATTTGTGCCCCCCCAATAATTAGGCCAGGGCCGACCTATCCACTTTATCTTTCTAATTTACTAGGCACAATAGGGTCGACTTGTCAATATAACACACACACACACACACACACACACACACACACACACACACACATATAATTATTATTATTATCTTTTGCTTTATCCACAAAAGGGGATAAGAATATTCTTTGTAGTTACACAATATTTCAACAAATAGCACGGAGTACCTCAATGCCCCCTCACTTGGCTTCCTTTTTTAGGGGCAACTTCAATTTGAGGTAGCTTGGAGTTCATCACTACCAAAAATACTTGCAATAATAGAGAAGATACAAGTCATTTTTTGGAGAGTAAAAATAAAAAATAAAAATGAAGCCAATGATACGCTTGTCACATGTAGTTGTCTGGAGATTAAATCCATTTTGTAAGAGGAAGCGAGTAGAAGCAACATATTTTCCAAAGCAACAAAAAACCTATGTGACACCTTATTTAACATAATTACCACTGCAACAAATGTAATCATCATGGAACAAATATCTTGACATCGAACTCAACATCTGTCATAGAAGTGAATTCCCAAATCCTTGAGTTGTTAAAAAAAATTTCTAAATTTAGAAAAACAACTAATCATGGATTTTGGGAAAGTATCAGTTAAAGAACCAATAATATCTCCCAAATTATTTACAATTTTGGAAAACAGTTCATGAGGAACCAATATGTGATCATTTCCCAACAAACCCACGTGGCATAATTTCAAGACACGCCTTTATTTGCTCAAAATTTCTCCCAGAAAATTGTCTCTCTCTGGTCTAGTGCGTATTTTCATAAATTTTTCATAGATGATATTTTAAGCAACAACAATTTCACAAAATAGAGCATAAGTGTGTGCATCTTGAAGTTCAAAGGTTTTGTCAAGAACACTATAGAAGCACCACCTTAATACAAAATTGTCAATGATAAAGCTTCAAGAACTAGGTACCTTCTTATCTTGATCAAGCCAAACCCCTTGCTTAAAGAATTAATTATTGAAATAACTCGTTACAGGTGTACCATTTTTGCAGCAAAGTGATTTGGAATCTAATAAAATCTCACTATCCACACTATTATTTCTTGATTTTCCTCTTTTGAATATGAAAAACAATAAGAATAGGAGATCTCGATGATGTATCATATTTTTGGATATAATAACGATCTCACAATTTGAACCTTTGAATGTGGATTGGTGTGGAGTGATTCTTCCATTTGTTCTTGACAATTTATGATCATATAATTCAAAAATTTGATCATGATCAATGTAGATTTCTTTTGATGAATGAATTTGCTATGGAAAAAAAATGTTGCTTATGTAGATATGATAATTATGCATAGGAGGAGGCACCTTTATTGTCTTTAGTCTTCATTCCAAATTTTTTGCGTGTGTGTTATGTTCTTCGCATGACTAGCTCTAGTGTCGCATTTTTGCCTCGTTTTTCGTGTCACCTCAATTTTCATATCCATTGTTGGGCGATTTTTCAGCACATGGTTTTTGTCGATTGTTTTCTACTTCTGGTTAAGGAATTAGGGTTGTTGACTAATCCAGGTCATTGGGTTAGGGTTTTGGATGCCACTCGCTCCTATATGTATATTGTATTGTAAACAATGTATCACTATGAATGAATATAAAATATGTTGGTTTTCCCGGTTTGGGTTTCCAGGGGTAAAATCTTTGTGTAATGTGTGTATTTTCCATTGTATATTTTCTGTTCTTTTATTGAAAATATGTTTGTAGTAAAATATTTTAAAATGTTAAAATCTACATTTGGTATTAGAGCTTTGTTGGCTTTAGGGGGATGCCTTTATGCTCAAGGGTTTGGCTCAGGACTGTGATAAGCCTTGTTACAGTGGTATATCTATGGTATGGTATAAGCCTTGTTACATAAGCATTATTTGCAAGAGGACACTCCCAAGAAAGAAATAGATCTAAGTTCGCAAGTGGGAGATCTAAGTCTAATGGAAGACCTAAGTCTCTCAAAAAGTTTGTAAAGGTATGCTGGAGATGTGGAAAAGAAGGGCACTACAGGAAGCAGCGTAGATCCAAAGTTGAGAAAAATAAGGGATCTGAAGAATCTCCTTCTACAGAAGAAAAGACCTCCAAGGAAGGAGGGGATGTGTACTTGGCTTATTAAATCACACATGCATATCATGAGGCATGGTTGGTTGACTCGGGTGCATCCTTTCATATGACTCCCCACAAGGAGCGGTTCTGTGAATATGAAAGGTATGATGGAGGTAATGTTTTCCTAGGTGATGAATCAACAACCAAAATCATAGGTCGAGGAAAAGTCAAGTTGAGGCTCATATATGGAAGGATTATAACACTATCTGGTGTTTTGCACATCCCAGGATTGGCGAGAAATTTGATTTATGTAAGCAAAATGGACAATGCAGGGGTAAAATAAATTTTTGAAAAGGAAACCTGCAAGATGGTTTGAGGAGAAATGGTGCTGCTGAAGGGAGATTGGTTAGGAAGTATGTATAAGATGAAAGGAAGAAATATTAGTGATGGGTGTAATAGTTCCATTGTTCCTGATATTGGATTTTAAGAAGAAAGAACTCCTACAATCTCTGGAGAAAAGGTTCTGTTGTGGCATCAAAGACTGGGGCATATTGGAGAGAAGGGTCTTCGACTACTATAGGATAAAGGCATGGTTGAAGATATGTATAACTGGTCTCTATATTTTTATTTCTATGAACATTGTGTATATGGGAAGAAGAATCGAGTAATATTCCCCTATGATGCAATGAGGATAGAAGGAATTTTAAAGCTAGTTCACAGTGATGTGTTTGGACCTGTGTTGGTTCCATCATTGGGAAAATTTGTGTAATATGTCTCATTTATAGATGAATTCTTCAGGAATACTTGGATATATTTCCTTAAGAAGAAATCTGAAGTCTTTGAAAGGTTTAAAGAGTTTAAGGCTCTTGTTGAGAATCAAACAAAGAAAAGAATTAAGGTGTTGAGGACAGATAATGGCGGAGAGTTTTGTGGGAATGAATTTGAAGAATTCTATAAGAAGTGTGGTATAGAAAGGAATAATATTACTCCATATACACCTCAACATAATGGAGTTGCAGAAAGGATGAACAAGACGTTGATGGAAAAAGCAAGGTGCATGCTCAGTGGTGTCGGGTTAGGGCGAGAATTTTTGGCAGAGGTAGTGGGTACTGCATGTTACTTGGTCAATAGATCACCCTCATCAACACTGGACGACAAGACTCCATAAGAGGTATGGACTGGTAAGAAACCTTCTCTCACATATCTCAAGGTATTTGGTTGTGAGGCCTATGTTCATGTTCCAAAGGAAAACAAGAGTAAGCTAGATAAGAAGGCTAAACAATATATCTTTATAAGGTATAAATATGGTCTCAAAGGTTATAAGATTTGGAAACCATAAAATAAGAAGGTTGTGTATAGACAAGATGGGGTATTTAGGGAAATGAAGGATGTTGTTAAACAAGAAGTCCTGCCAAGAAAGGAAGTGTTAGCTCCCAAAATGAATCAGTCACTATGGTTTCATTTTGGGATTGATAGCATGGTTATTGGTAGTTTTCTCCAATTTGTTTTAAGTTCTTCTAGTGGAAAAACTTAGGTTTTTAATTCATATCTTAGAAATAACTC
>SNQJ01S0173903.1:0-18829 GCA_010110895.2 Picea sitchensis | reverse complement strand
AGGGACGTCTCCCTTGGACTTGCCCTCCTAAATAGAAAGAGCTCCCCATCGAGGTGACAGTGGGTGGGGAAGCTCCTGTTACGTCGGTTCTAAGCCCTGACTCAATCTCTTGGACCCTTCCTACAAACTGTGTGATAACAGTACCTATTTGAGTCCTATCATTATGTTGGGTTTTATCTTTCCTAGGATTCATTCCAGTAATATGAGTTAGATATACTCCTATGGCTTGTTACTCTTCCAGTCATCATGAAGAGTTTTTCAATGCCTCATGTGTTGTTGCACTATATTCATCTAGATCTTGTGTATTGCTTCCAAGTCACCATGGTTTTGTGCTATATGTTCAAGGGAAGTTTAATCTTGAGTCGACCATCTATTGTTTTGTTGTCTTTCCAAGTCAGCCATCCCTATGTCAGTTGTACTTTTCTCCTCTCTCTTCACATCATCTCTTGGTGTATGTTTCATGTCAATTGATGCAGGATAAATCAAGGCCCTCCTTCAATGGATCTCTTCCTTATTGAATTCAACACATTATATAAGACAAGGATCTAGAAACTATCTAGTACCTTGGAGCTTGCAGTCCTTAGTGGTATGCCTCCTCGTGATCGACAATGTTTTTTCATCATTAACTCATGATTGATTGATTCTATGAGTGTTCGACTTCAGATCCTCTATTCACACTCTCTATATTGTACTAGGTACCTTGGAGTCCATCTTCCTCATCGGTGGGTCCCCTCATGTTTGTTAACGATAAATATCAATGACTGGTAATCAGACAATTTCTACCATGCTCGAAATCAACTCATTTATTCACATGTTGTAGACTTGTACCATCGGGGTTTGGGATGAATACCTTGGGTTTAGGGACACATCATTCCATTACAGCATCCCCTCCCAAGTTGCGTTGGATTATATCACTTGTATATGAAGACTTCATGGGCATTCTCCTTAGTGCTAATTTTTTCCTAACACATGTATGTTGTGTCATAGATCCACATTGTATTTTTTGGTGGCTATGATTGAGTTCATGACATATATCTAGATTGTATTGTCTCTTCACTATAGTATTCTTGATGTCATGGATCCTATTGGCGCGAATTTGATCAGACCAGGGTCCTTCTCAGGTTACCAACAAAAGGTACCGTGTATCCTAGAGCATTGGTATTTTCATTTCCTTCGAAGAGAAGAAGTTTCACCCGAAGCGTTGCTGAGACAGATAGATAGGGAAGGGTAGGGAGAAGACTAAAGAGGATCCATAGAGGACGCAGAACTCATTCCTGTTCTTGCGCAAGAGACATTAACAGATATGAAATATATAAATGCAAGAATCGGACCTACTTACCTTGTGAGCAATCATTTAAACGTTGAACCATCAAATAGAGATCATAAGCCATAAAGAAACACTGTAATGAAGAAGTAAACATACAAAGACGCAACATATTTGAAATTTGGTCCAGCTTCATACTATCTTTAGGATCTTTCTCTGACTATAGACTCAGAATTACATAGTGGGGCTCAGCACAGACTTTGGACTCTAGACTCATGTCACAGAGATCTAATTCTCTAACTGATAGGTCCAATTCATTATAGACTCAGACTTGTCTTCTTTCGACTTACAACAATTATCAACAACTAATCCCAAAATATGGGCAACTCTGACCAACCTGACTCAACTCAACCCAACCGACTACCCATGCACTAATGAACCAATAGATGAACAAACAACAATGAGTGCATCAACCAACCCTCTTACAATTATGTTCAGCCCTATGTATAGCTGGGTTGTGTCTTCCTTCTTGGTTTGCACACTTTCTTGTTCTGTTGCAACCGTTTGTTGCTTAGTTGGCGTTGTGTTGACTTCTGCAACTACTTTTTGTTACTCTTTCTCCCAGCCTCTGATGAAGTTTTTCCAACTCGGGTTTAGTCAAAACTTGTGCAATTCCTTCCCAAAAATGAAGGGCCCAAAAATCTCCAACCACAATCCTTGACTCATCCTCAAGTCAAGCGCTTGGTTCTTTCACATCCCCCAAGAGCATCTGTTGGGTTCCCTTGTCCATCTTTTCTTCTTCTTTGAGCTCTTTTGTTTATTATTTTTCTTCCTTTGCCTCCTCAAATGAAGGGCCCAATTCTGGTACCAACTCAAATGCTTTGTGCTCTACTCCTTGAAATATTTCAACCTTGTCCTTCCATTTCCGAGTGAAGAGTGATGCTTCTACCAAAAACTGTCGGGTCGTCTCTTTGTTGTACTCCTTTGGCTTGGCTGCAACCAACGAGTTCCACTCAGAATCTGTTGTTGCATCAACTTGATTTATTTTCATGTGGGTTGTGTGGATGATAGGTTGAAAGTCACGTATCTCTTTCTTGGCTATGGACTGTGCCTCATAGAGTGTATTCAGTTCATTGTCGACCTGTTGAATTTGGTCGAACTTTTGTTTTTTCTCCATGGGGTTTGTTAGTCTCTAATTTTGTCTTGGTTTAGTGAGAAACCCTTGTCCTAAACCCTCCATTACCCATTCTTCATTTTCCGTTTTCAGTTGTTTTCCATTTTTTTATTTTGGTATTTTGTGGTTTGCATTACAGTCTTTGATGATTTATTTAAGTTTGATTTTGAAAAGACATTGTTTAAGATTGAGGTGTCTCCTTATATGCCGTTTGGATTTCAAATTTTCAAGTTTTGTTAAGTTGTTAAACACGCTACGGGAATAAACCTATTCTTGTAGCACCAAATAATCATGCCATGATATGTTCCTGCCATCCCAATTTCATTATGATGATACAAATCATGGATTTAGAGTCTGTATGCATCCATGAAAGATTGGAAATCATTTCCCAATCCGATGGTTTCAGAATCTAATTATTGTGTACGCACGCAAGACTCAATTCAAATTACCCATTGCTTGATTATCATTATATGTTACCTATTCGAACTTGGTTTAATTCAGGCTTGCAGAGAGAAATGCAAATATCCATTCAAAGAAGAAGGATACACTAACAATTGCAGGAGGTGAATTTGGAAGGCGTGATTCGCAATTGTGTTTGATAAAGCGAAAGAGGGCTTGGACAAGTTGCCAGAATAGAACCAGAAAGTGTTGAACTTCTTGAAGCCTATCCTTAGATGGCTCAAAGGTTCAAAGACGTCGGGTGGTTTGAGTTTCTCACAACTTTTCAAGGTTACGATGAGAAAGTTTCCATGGAGTTCACTCGGTGCCCCGATGGTCATGAGGTTGAAATCGGTAAGATGTTGATGTTGGTAATAGAGAAGACTATCACAAAGGCTTGCAGGCACCGTGTGGTTGGAGGGAAATATGGTGGAAGAAGGAAAATGCGTGGTTCTTGAATTTGTAAATCAATTCCTCCTTCGAGATAAGCAAGAATCAGTTGGAGAAAGGGAATACCTGCTTGGTGAGTTTCGACACGAATGGCACACTGCTCTGGTCGTGATTCACGGGTACATCACCTACGAAGGAAGGGTTTCATTGGTCTATATCTACCATATCATAATACTAATTCACTTAAATGGTGACTACATTTGTCGTCTAATGCACACACTTGCAGACGTGAGTTAAGTCCGGTTCACTTAGTGTGCTTTTGGAGACACAATGTAGTCCTACTCACTTAGTGTGCCCTCGGAGACACAATGTCTAAGTTCCAGCCCACACTGTCACCTTGACCGGAACTTCTTCCGTCTAGGCTTACTCCTAGGGAAGCCAAGGGGGGTAGTCCCTAGTTACTAAGTTAATTTTAAGTTAAAGGTTCTAGGAGTGAATTTTAATTGATTAGAGGCTAAGGGGGGAAAACTAGCCTAGGATGACAAGCAACAATGCAAGTGCAAGTCTAAGTCTAAATGAAAGGCAGCCCTTTTCCTAGGTCAACTAAAGACTAGTGCCTAATGTTGGGCTATGGGGTCAACTATGTTTGAGGGTTGTTCGTTACAACAAGTATTACAATAAAATCCAAACCAAACTACCCCAAACCAAGATTATAACTATACAAAATAATGATTAGGTGTTTACAAGATTTACAAGTTAGTTTTCAAGATACATCAACTAGATACAAGATATACAAAATCACAAGATATACATGAGATGAAAAGATACAAGCAATTTACCCTAAGCCAAGCATGCCCCAAGTGGCACTTACTCCACTTGGACTGCCTTCACTGGCAACTAACCACTCAAGCACTCAAGGATTAAAGCAAGTGATGCCTCCCCAAGCGGGATACTCAATCACTTACTTTATCCACACCACAACAGATTGATTAACAAGATATTCAAGATAATGAACCAATGTATCACACCAACATGAAAATTAAAGCTAAGTAGTTGCACCAAAGAGATATATCAATGAAATTATCACAAAATGTGTTTGCCTACTGATACATCTACTTCCCCCCAAACATACACAATGTGATCTATGCAACTAATGTACTTTCTTAAGTATTTTATTTCCCACCCCCTAACTAGATGTGTGTCTCAACTTCTAATTCCACCAAATAATTGCCCGGTGCTCAAGATACTGGGGCTACGAGTCCCCAGCCTAGCTTCCAAGGTCATCCCGTCGCCACTGCAAGTAAGAAGTAGTCCCGACACGGGATCTCCCCAACGAAATCACGGGACGGTCCCCCGCCACTTCCGTCGGACTGTCCTTCAAACCCGTTTTAGATGATGGAAAGAGACGTTTAAGACCCCTAAAATGTTACTAAGTATTGTTAGGACCCTCGGGTGGGTCTTTAAGATGTGTTGGGTGTATTTTAATAAGTTTTAAACACTTTTATTTTATCTTCTTAGCGAATGGTCGTGAGCAAATGTGTGTAAAACGAATGCTTGAAAATGAAAGATTACACCACCATCAACATGTAAAAATATAGCAATATGATAACATAAAGTTTAAACCATCAATGTAACATCACATCAAAGAACTTCAAAAGATATTAACCATATAACCATGAACCATGAAATGATGCTAGCAATGGAAATAAAAGACTAAACTTTAAAGCATTTAAAAGACTTAAACCATGAGCATGTAAGATGATGATATAAGAGATGCTTGCAATGTTTTAAGATGTGTGAGCTTAAGATTTAAATGAGTTAGAGCATGAGCATAAGTTTAAACCATCACATCTACCATAAACATATTATCACAAGTGTGTTTAAACCATAAATAAATGAACTTTAAAACTTGTGAAGTATTAAACCATGAAACATGTGATATGCAAAAGTGTGTGTGCAAGTCATAAGAGGGCCGTGAGCACTAATGATCAAGGTCGTGAGCTCAAGTGTGTGACTAGGCCGTGAGCAATTATACCATGAAAGTGTTAAGCACTAAAACCAAAATTTAAATGTGTTATGTGCTAGAAGTCAACCTAGGCCGTGAGCAATTAGTGTGGGTAGGCCGTGAGGTTGAGTGCCAAGTAGGCCGTGAGCAAGATGCCAAAGTGAGGCAGGCCGTGGGCTCAAACAGCAAGTAGGCCGTGAGCAAAAGGCTGCTAGGCCGTGAGCTCAAAGTGAGTGAGGTTGTGGGCTAAATGTGTGCCTCTAAATTGTTGCTTAGTGTGTGATCTCAAGTGCTCAAAATATTAATCAATGTCACATATAATTATGCTAAGTTACCACAGTTTAATAACTTAAAAAGACCAATGAACTTAGCAAGTAAAGGATCACTAGAGTATCACTATCTCATATGCATCTAAGATTGATTAAATAACTTAAAAGATAATATATCTAAAGCATGTGACCACATTCAAGTTATCTAACCATTATGTTATGACATGTGAGAACATATGAGAGCTATGAAGGAAATAAACCTGCAAATGAAAGACTATCTAAGATATTATCAACTCATAAGCATTAGAAAACCATCACAAGTTAATTTCCTTAAGCCAAGGCGATTTTGGGGATGACTCCCCCAAGGTGCCGGCAAGTGAGATTAATGTTTTTTATTATGATTTTAATTTTCTAAAGCAAGTATGAACAAAACTTCAAAAGGAAAACACCACTACAATGGCCAAGGTGGTGGCTATGCCTTCCAATGTTGGCCAAGGAGGGTAGCTTACTTATACAATAAACAATGAATGAAATAGAAACTAAACTAGGTTATATGAACAAAGAATAACTTAACCTAAGTTAGATTTGATTTTTTAGAGCTCAAAAGACTTAAAAGATTTCAGAAAATCTAAGGAAAGGCAAGAGAGAAGAGGAGAGATGTTACCCAAACCGAAGAAAAGTAGGTTTGGAAGCCTCCTAGGTGTTGTATGCAGCTTGTACCTTCAATATATGACGCTGCCCTGCAAAAACAGCAAGCAAAAGCTTGCTGGAAATGCTGCAAAAACACCAAAAAAGTTACAGAAATTTTCTGTGTATACACAGAAAATTTTCAGCAAACAAATATGATAGATAAAAGATATTTTCGACCTTTCTAAAGCTAAGATATCAGCTGAAAATCAAATGGATATGGCTGCAGAAAAATATATAGCAAAGGAAAGAGATTTGGAGTGTAGGAGAGTCTCAAGGGTAGACTCCTCTTCGAATGCTATCCCAAGTGAAACCCTTCAAGTGACCTACAAAAGCTTAGTGAAACATATGCAACATAGAATAGATAGATATCTTGAATCAACCCAAAACGAAACTACTTGCAAATCCTAGGTTATCCAAAATAATCATAAACTAGCAAGTGATACTCTTCAAGTTATCCAAAATAATCATAAACTAGCAAGTGATACTCTTCAACTATTTTACCTAAGCAAAATACTTTGAACCCAAGATCTATTTCGTTACTCACATGAACATATCAACAAAAAGTAAACAACATCACCCTCATGTGTATGGAGCAAGAAGAATACTCTAAAATGCACCAATAATCCTCCAAAGTTTTTCTATTACTCAAAATATGAGCAAATGAGATGGATGGCAAAATGGCAAGAGCAAGAAGATGGAAGTGAGAAAATTTTCAGCATAATAGTGTTTGTAGCATAAAAGAGATTGGGGAGTGAAAGAGTGAGAAAGGGTTCTCTTTAGACCCCCTAGAAGGAAGATAAGCCAATTTGGATCACTTCCAAGTGTCAAAACAAGAGCTAGAGAGCAAATCTCTCAGAGAGGGGCGTCCAAGTTAGGGTTTAGGAGAGAAAAATGAGTGGTGAGGTGTAGGCATAGGGATAGGTTAGGATAACCTCCTAAAAGTGCACAATTGTTTTAGGAGGGCCCATATGCTTGAATTAGCATATGATTAAGTTTTGGTTGAGTTGGAGTCAACATCCAACAAAGGGGGCTAAATGAGGGAGGGCGTGAGCTTCTTTTGAGAGGAGGTTAGGTCTAGGGTTAGCTTTTTAGGTTGGGTTAGGTTTTGAGTTAGTCTAGGGGTTCATGTGTGGAGGCCCCACCCAAGTTTCAAGGAGAATCAAGGAGATTGGTTATGAGGGTCGAATTTCCCCTTAGGCAAGGGTGGTGCGGTTGAAAAGTGAATTAATAGGTTGAATTAAGTTGGGAAAGGTTAGGATGGGTTTGTGTTAAGGTCTTAACGTACTCTTGCCACCTTAACATCCACCTCACTAACTCAAAATTTACAATGTTTCTATGACATTTTAATAATGTCATCTTTAGCAATTAAAATTGCTATTTTGCCCAAACTCGAAAGTGGACCAAGACATAGTTAACTTAGTCCGACCGAAATAAACTTGGCCTATGGGTGTAGGGAGTAAGTTCCATTCATTTTGAGCACAAATAATCTCCATCTTTTCTCCCAAAGACCTAAGTTTTACAATGTTTACTCAAATAATTAATTAATTAAATTTTTTAAAATTTAATTAATAAAAACTATTCTAGACTCGAATTTAAATTCACAAACTCAGACGTCACCTGGCATGGTCATTTTACAATAATCCTAAGAGGTTACCTAATGAATGAGACCATCGTATACTTTCCACCACTTTGAGGAACTATGTGGGAGGGAAAAACTCAAGGAAGTCGGCCAGGAGCTTGTCTGTCGACAACCTGAGGATAAAAAACCTCAATGAAAGGAACTCTCCCATGACAACACCCAAGGTACCTGACCTAATCTATGATCCATGCACTTATTACATTAAACCCACTAGGTACCTGGACATTTCATTACAAAAATTTCATGTCATTATTAGATACCCAAGTAGAACCAAAACCGTCTTCAACATAGATGCAGAACACCTCTGATGGCACATGAGTTGACCCTCTAGATGAATAGGCAGTCAACACTACCCCTTTAAATATCCCTTATTTTTTGCTTAAAAGATTGACAAAATGTCCAAGAAAGTGCAGTCACTTTCTACCAATGCTAAAAGCAGCCTAATCCATCAAGTTCTAATTAAAACCCTATTCATGACTGCTTTGAATGAATTAAAGAAGCCCTAGAACCGGCTCACGCAATCCTTAAAACCTATCACTCACTCCAAGGCAGGGCAGAGTGCATCACGTAGTCAGATATTTCTCATGAAAGCCCCGGTGGAAAGATGAGCTCTAATATCAAGGTGACTAGGAGGAGAAAAAATAAAAGACCTAGATGGGAGCCCAAAATTGAAACTGCTTCCTGAGGAAGATGTTAAAGGGGAAAACGATTCAGATAATGATCTTGTTGCTCAAACTAAAATCAAGTCCGAATGCCATCAACCAGCAAAAGGAGCATTGTAATCAAAGGAAAAAAGGTTAAATGTGTATGTGTATCACAGAAACCTCGAATAAATTCAACTAGGGTTACCAAAAAGTATACACTGAAGTCAAAGGTACTTTCAATCATTAATCAAAGAAGAAAACACCCTACAATCATAGAAGATGATTCTGAGGGTGTTGAAACAAGCACCAGGAAAGAGCAAAAAAGGACCTCAAGGTCTAAGAAATCACAAAGCAAAAGAAAAGGAATACTTACACCACCCACATGCCCTATAACAAGAGCTTCAACTAATTTAGCAAAAGCCAAAGAGATGGCTAAAGGAATCACTGAATTCCCTAAAGAAAAACAGGATTACTTGGAGGACTCAGATCACTTACCAGATAAAAATCGTTTTAGATTCATCAAGTTCAGGACAACAGTCTAATTAGTCTCAAAGTACCAGTTAAAGCTAAGTGAATCTAGTGTTTCTTAGACCCTTCAACAAAACCGGGCATTCAAGAATGCTCAAGATTCAGAGTTAAGATTAGAACTGATAAGAAAAAGATTAAGGAATTTCAAAAACAATAAAACAATTAAAGAAGGAGAAGGCGCAGATAGAATAGTGGAATGCTCGCCAACAAGAGAGGATTCAAGGTCTTAAAAAGAAAAATAAAGAGCAAAGGGCATTGCTTAAAGAACTCAGTGAGATTAATTTCAGACTCTACTAGCACATATTTGTGCTAACCACAAAGCTCAAGAAAAAAAATTCCAAAGCCACTGCTATGATTATATCCTAAAGGTAACATGGAGATTTTTTACAATCATGTTTAAATCTTTTCTAGGAAATATGGCAAAAGCCTACTCGTTTTGGTCAATGAAATGCTAAGACTTCGATCTATTTTACATAATCAAACAAAATTCCTATTTTGTAGAGTCAAATGTAATGCTGGCATTATTTGCTATATTAAGTTGTTGAGTTGTGATCTATTTGGGGTTGTAGAAGCTCTTTGGGTAAAACCCAGGGAGTTGGATACATTTTTATTCTAGTCATTAAAGGTTGTACAAGATAATAGGATCTAGAAGTTTTATAGATAGTTTAAATAGATTGAAGAGAGACCATGTTCTATTGACACTTAATAGCAAAGGCATATGGATGGTTAGACCTTCTTTTTTCTACTCTGTTATTTCTTTATTCATGCTTGAATTTATTATTCAGATTGCAATGCATTTTGATTCTTGACCGTTAATTTATACAGTGAAAATTTCGCTGTACAGATAATTTTCAAGTTATGATATCAAGCTGATAGTCTTGTTTCTTTATGATATAATGAGACGAGAACTCTTGTGAATTTGACAAATTGAAGACTTCATATTCCTTTTTCTTAAATTGGTTTAGTCCATCTATGTGTCTACCTATTATTCATCCAGTGGGATATGCTGTGTTTTGATCTTGATTTTCATGTCATGCTGTAATATTGACCCAGTTTTCAACCACCCTACAAAAAACCAAATCATAAAACCTTAAAAATACTTAGCAATAAATGAATGATGCCCTAGCTTGCCCTCTCATAGTCAAGTGAAACTTTAGAGACTAACATTTTTGGTGCCATTGCCAGGAACAAAGAAATGAAGATATCTTCCTTGGGGAAATGACAAGTTGAGATTCAGATCTTGATGGTGAACAAGATTTTGAACATTATCTAAAGACTATGATTATTCACCTGGTGGCTCCTCTGTGGTAATTTTGGCTCCTAAAAGAGAAGGTAAAGGACCTAAAATTCCTCTAAATCCTACATCATCTAATAAGAGACCAGCAACCAGGAAAAATCCAGATCCCGAGCCTGTAGAAGCAGTGCCAGATCCTGAAAATATACTAAGAAAACCTAAAGTTCTTTCTGGTCAGTCTTCACTTTCAAAAGGGAAATTTTCTTCAGAAAATCCTCAAGCAGAGTCTTCTGAAATCATCAAAACCCAATCAAATGAAGATTTGAAACCCGAAAGTGAAATTAAGCTTGTTGTTGTGTCTGATATAGTTTCATTCCCTTCAAATGTTTCAGAATTAAATCCAGAACAAAATAAGTTGCTTATTGAACTCATCAAACAGGAATATCCAGACTTCTTGCCTGTGACTGAAAATTCGAGAGGTCCCAGAACAGGTGTTAAGAGTGAACCAGAGACACCTTCGACATCTTTTGAATCTTTCTCATCTGAGGATTTTGGATCACATTATTTTTCTTTTGATAATCCTCTGTTTCTTAGGCCATTAGCTAATCATAGTCCAGAAGAGAAATCTCCATCTGCTAAAGATGAAAATTTAGTGACAGTACATATAAGTTGTAATACATAAGGGACCCTTTCACCTGTAGCACCACCAATATTGCTCACTCCCATAGCTCTAAATACAACTAATATGGTCATAGACAGAATGGACCAAATAGTTGCAGCTAGGTATGCTCCCCTGGTACTCCCACAAGTCATGTATGTTTTTCCACCAAATGATTATATGAAATATTTTCCCAGATTTAATGGAGATGGATGAGTTACTGCTGAAGAGCATTTGAGTTTGTTTTATAGTTTTGTAGACAATTTCAATGTAGAGCATGCTGATGTGTGGATGAGATTATTTGTACAGAGTTTAAATGGGGAAGCAAGAAAGTGGTTCAGGAGTTTGCCTGCTAATTCAATAGCTAATATTGTAGCTAATAGGTAGATAAAAAAGACTTTCAATACTATATTACTAAATTAGGTGCTTTAAGGAGGAAACTAGGTGAATCAATACCTGATTTTACCAAAAGGTTCAACCAGATGTATGGTAAAATTCCAGAGGAGATAAAACCTTCAGAGACATCAGCTAAAATCACTTTTTCCAGTGCATTCGATGTTGAATTTTCCTTGTTTCTCAAGGAAAGAAGAACCACTACCCTTAGCCTGATGAAAGATGCAACTATTGAGGTAGAATTAAACATATTAGCAGCAGACAAATTAAAGTCTAGAAGTGATAGAGATAGAAAAAATCAAAAGGAAGAGTTGCCTTCATCTTCTAATTCAGCATCCGATACTAAAATGGATGAAATGGATAAAATGTTGAAAACTCTGACATCTGAAATGGAAAGGTTGACGATGGAACAAAGACAACCCAATAGACCTGCACAGGAGGGCAGTTACAGGAATCCAAATCAGTTCAGGAGACCAAACAATGTACCTCAAATTTTACCAAGAGAAAGAAAAAACCAAGATGACCAAAAGGTGTTACCTCCTTTTCAGAATAACACAGTAGATGAAGAGGTACATGAGGATGATACAGAAGAAGACCCTGCAGTTCATTCGAATGATTCTGAATCATCTCCCCTACATGTGACACAGCAGGAATATGAAGATGCTTTGATTGTTAATCAGTTTGAGGAAGGGGATAGAGATGAGATTGTCCAGCAGGAACCTAAAGGGAAAAAATACAATCTCAGATCTGGTTCCCAGACACATAAGTAGACACACCTATTTCTACAAAGAAGGCCAGTACTCCAATTAAGACAGGGGCGATCAAAGGTGTTCCCAATGTCCAAGTTGATCAACCATTGAAGCAACCTACCAAAGATAACATTGTTGACATAAGGGAACCAGATAAAAATGTTTATGTTTTCAATTTAGAACATGAAATCAACAAAATCAAAATTACAGTACCATTATTAGAACTCCTAAAAACAGAACCCTTCAGAAAAAATGTCCTTAAGGCTATACAGGCTCTAGCTCATGTCACCTTCTCAGATACAGTCAACCTTGAGGATGAAAACCCTGCCATTACTATTGGACCTCACATTGAAGACATAATTGATGCCTCTCCACCATTTTACATTTCACTAAATATCCATGACAAGATATTGCACAATTGCTTAATGGATTTTGGTGCTTCACATAATGTCATGAGTAAGGTGGTGATGGAAGAATTAGGGTTGGAAATTACTATACCATATCATGATCTTTATTCTTTTGATTCCAAGAAAGTCAAATGTCTTGGACTTATGAAAGATGTGGTTGTAACTCTTTCCCAATTACCTATGAAAAATGTGGTATTAGATGTTATCGTGGCTGACATACCACCAAAATTTGAAATGCTTCTTTTGAGATCTTAGGCTAAGAAGGTAGGTGGCACTCTGCAGATGGACCTTAGCTATGCAACCATACCTGTTTTTGGTGGGGAAAAACAAAGATTATACAGAGAAGTTAGATTGGCATATTTGGTAAGTGATCACGATAATCCCACTAATCATCATATATATGTTGTAGAAGATGATCTGGGCTCTTCTATTTTTCATATGAATGAGGAAATGACAGAAGTATCAGTCAAAAAGTCAACAACTACAGTGGGAGATAGTGAAGACAATTTTGTTTGGAAAATGTACTTTGAAGGGGCGTGTTCTAAAGAAGGTTCCGGAGTTGGTATTGTCTTCATTTCCCCTACCAAGGAGGTTATTCCTATGTCATATAAACTTGGATTTGACACCACTAATAACATCAGTGAGTATGAATCTTTGTTGTTAGGTTTGAAAGCTGCAAGAGATATGGGTATAGATAAGTTGTCTGTTTTTGGAGATTCTAAACTTATTGTTCACCAGGTCAGGAATATATATCAAACCAAACAGCAAAGATTGAAACAATACAGAAATGAGGTGTGGGATTATGTGGATAATTTCTTCTTGGCATTCAATATTACATTTGTTCACAGGGATTTAAATCAGTAGGCTGACTCTTTGGCAATTGCAGGAAGCAACTTTAAAACTCCATTGTTTCCTAATCTGAAGTTTGAAGTTGAAGTCAGACATAGACCCTCCATTCTGGATAATATAAAACATTGGCAGGTTTTTAAAGATGATGAGGAAATTCAGAGATTTTTGAAAACCATTGAAGAGTTTTCTAACATTTCAATTGATCAAGATGAAGAAGATGCAGAAGCACAAATACACACTGCAGAAGTTCTTCAAGATACTATTGTTGGTCACAAAATCATTGAACTAAAGACAAACCATCTTCCCAAGGGTTTGGTTCCATTAGAAAGGTTGTTTGATCATAATGATGTTTCCAGGAAGGTTGTTATCCAAACAGAAGAAACAGATGTGGAAGACTATGACATTAGTTCAGATGTAAATCCCAGGTTAGTAAAGGTATCTAGGAAACTGTCACAAAAATAGAAAGAAGCATATGTTGAATTAATGAAACAATATTCAGATATATTTTCCTGGTCTTATGAAGATCTGAAAGTGTTTGATATAGAGATTATTCATCACAAAATTCCTCTGAAACCTGGATCAAAACCCGTTAAGAAGAAATCCAGACAATTTAATCCTGTATTGTTACCTATAATAGAAAAGGAGATAAAAACGCTGCTAGAAGCAAAAATCATAGTGCCACTAAGATATTTAGAATGGGTAGCAAACCTTGTGCCCGTTAGGAAAAAGAACGGAGAGCTAAGGCTCTGTGTAGACTTCCAGAATCTAAACAAGTGCTCTCTGAAAGACAATTATCCATTACCAAAAATGGATTATATCTTACAGAAAGTTGTCAGCGCAAAGAGAATTTCTATGCTTGATGGATATTTAGGGTACAATCAAATATCAGTAATGGAAGAAGACAAAAAGAAAAAAGATTTTACCACTCCTTGGGGCACCTTTATGTACGAAAAGATGCCTTTTGGGTTGATGAACGCTGGAGCTACATTTCAAAGGGCTATGGACATAGCTTTCACTGGGGAGAAAGACGAGTTTGTAGTTATTTACCTTGATGACATCACTGTATTTTCAGCATCCGATGAAGAACATTTACAGCACTTGAAGCAGACCTTTGAGAAATGCAGGAAGTACGGCATATCACTCAATCCCAAAAAATCACATTTTTCCATGGAGGAAGGAAAGCTTCTTGGACACATCATTTCACCTGAAGGAATTAAAATAGACCCGGAAAGAGTAAAGGATATTCAACTAATCGATATTCCGAGAAATAAAAATTCCATTCAGTCCTTCATTGGTAAGATTAATTTTTTAAGGAGGTTTATACCTAACTTTGCAGAGATTTTCAAATACATCACTGACATGTTGAAAAAGGATGCAGAAATTAAGTGGATTCCGGAAGAAAGAGAATCCTTCGAAAGGATAAAATAGGCTATTGTTCAAGCACCTGTTCTGATTAGCCCAAATTTTTCTAAAGAGTTCATGATTTTTTCATTTGCATCAGAAAATACCATAGTTGTTGTTCTTCTATAAAGAAATGAGCAAGGCCACGAGAAACCTATCTCTTTCTTTAGCAAAACTCTCAGGGACTCTGAATTGAAGTATGATCTAATGGAAAAACATGCCCTGCTTTAGTGAAGGCCTTAAAATCATTCATAGTGTATATTCTTCAATCTAAAAGTATAGCTTATGTCCCAAGCAGTGCAGTCAAAGAAATATTGGTTCGGCCTGATTGTGAAGGTAAGCAAGGGAAATGGATAACCAAAATCCTAGAATACGATATCACCATAAAGCCTACTCAACTGATAAAGGGACAAGGCCTTGCCAAATTAATGACAGAGTCCAATTGCAAAGCGATTGGATTATATCATCTTTTAGACATGATACAGAACTCTTCTTTCCAGATTGAAGAAATTGATTTACAAATAAACATCAAATATGTTTCTTCATAATGGTACAAAGATATCGTATTTTTTCTGTTGAATTTTCAATCTCCCCCAGAGTTGGATAAATCAAAACACAGATCATTAAAGTTGAGAGCTGTAAAGTATTGTATTGTTGATCAGACTCTGTTTTGGAAGGACCCCAACGGTTTTCTGTTGAGGTGTGTGGATGAAAAGGAAGCTAAACAAATCTTTCAAGATCTGCATCATGGTGTATGCAGAGGCCATCATCATTGGAAGGCTACTACCTTCAAAATTCTTAGAGTAGGCTATTACTGGCCAATTCTATTCTCAGATATTTTTGCTCAGGTCAGGGCATGTGAACCTTGTCAAAAATTTGTTGGCAAGCAAAAACTTATATCTCTGCCTCTGAAACCAATCATCGCCCATGGACCATTTCAAAAATGGGGATTAGATTTCATTAGAGAGATTAATCCTGCATCCTCAGGACAACATAGATGGATTCTTACAGCTATGGATTATTTTACGAAGTGCATGGAAGCAATTCCAACTCGGAATACCATAGACAAGGTAATCATGGAATTTTTAGAGGGATGCATTTTTTCCAGGTTTGGCTGTCCTAAAAAATTGGTCACTGATAATGCACAGGCTTTTAAGTCAAATTCCATGATTGAATTCCACAATAATTATAATATCAAATTGGTTCATTCTACTCCCTACTACCCCCGGGGGAACGGATTGGATAAATCTTCCAATAAGACACTGATAAGAATTATCAAAAAATTACTAGTAGAAAATAAAAAAGCATGGGATTCCAAGTTAAAGTTTTCTCTCTGGGTTGATCGTATCAGCAACAAGAAGGATATTGGGACATCTCCCTTCTAGATGGAATATGGGATAGAAGTTATCCTTCCAACTCATTTGGGCCTGCCAGTCTTAAAGTTTCTGAAAGAAGAACAGAAAGAACCCAATGATATCCAAAGAAGAATTTTTCAGCTAATTGAAGTTCAGCAGGCCAGAGAACAGGTTAACCAGAAAGCTACTGCTCATCAGAACAAAATCAAGGCTACATTCGATCAAGGAACTAAGAAAGATGTTTTCAATGAAGGTGACTTGGTGTTGGGATGGGACGCCAGGAGAGAGGATAAAGAAAAACATGGAAAGTTTGATAATCTACGGTATGGTCCTTTCAGGATAACCAAGGTAATGAACAATAACACTTTTCTCCTACATAATTTAGACATTTTTGGGGGCCCGGTAAATGGGAGGTTCTTGAAGCACTATTTCATCTAAAGGCTCGTCAGGTTAGAGTTAGTACAGTAGGTTTTCTTTTCAGTAAAGACTCCATATACCCAATGGACTTGTTTTTGCAGTTATGTTGAGAATAAAAGATTGACAGTCGCAGGGGAATCAATGAATCAGAGATAAAGGAAAGGCAATGGTCTGCAGTTATTGGAGTTTAGTATCAAAACTCCATCCCCAGAACGAGAAAATGTTAGTCTCTAATTGTGTCTTAGTTTAGTGAGAAACCCTTGTCCTAAACCCTCCATTACCCATTCTTCATTTTTCGTTTTCAGTTGTTTTCCATTTTTTGATTTTGGTATTTTGTGGTTTGCATTACAGTCTTTGATGATTTATTTAAGTTTGATTTTGAAAAGACATTGTTTAAGATTGAGGTGTCTCCTTATATTCCATTTGGATTTCAAATTTTCAAGTTTTCTTAAGTTGTTAAACGCTCTACGGGAATAAACCTATTCCCGTAGCACCAAATAATCATGCCATGATATGCGCCTGCCATCCCGATTTCATTATGATGATACAAATCATGGATTGAGAGTCTGTATGCATCCATGAAAGCTTGGAAATCATTTCCAAATCCGAAGGTTTCATAATCTAATTGTTGTGTACGCATGCAAGACTCAATTCAAATTACTCGTTGCTTGATGATCATTATATGTTACCTGTTCAAGTTGGATTATTTTAGACTTGCAGTGAGGAATGAAGGTATCCATTCAAAGCAACGTTATACATTAACAATTGCAAGTGTCGAATTTGGAACCCGAAGACGACAGTTGCAGAATTGTGTTTGATGGCGCCAAAGAGGAGCAGACAGGTTACCAAAATAGAACCAGAAGGTGTTGAACTTCTTGAAGCCTATCCTTAGATGGCTCAAAGGCTCAAAGACGTCGGGTGGTTTGAGTTTCTCACCACTTTTCAAGGTTACAATGAGCAGGTTTCCATGGAGTTCGATCTAAATTTCGATGGTCACAAGGTCGAAATCGGTAAGATGTTGATGCTGGTAATAGAGCAGATTATCACAAAGGCTTGTAGGCTCATGGTTGGAGGGGAAAGATGGTGGAAGAAAGAGTACGTGGTTACTGAATTTGTAAATCAATTCCTCCTTCCAGATAAGCAGAATCTAGATTGGAGAAGGGGAATACCTCACAGCTAGGTTCGACCCGAATGGCACACAGCTCTGGTCATAATTAACAAGTACATCACCTGTGAAGGAAGGTTTTCATTGTTCCATATCTACCATATCATAATACTAATGCACTTAAATGGTGACTACCCTTTAAATATCCCTTATTTTTTGCTTAAAAGATTCACAAAAATGTCCAAGAAAGTGCAGTCACTTTCTACCAATGCTAAGAGCAACCTGTTCCATCAAGTTCTGATTAAAACCCTAGTCATGACTGCTTTGAACGAATTTACATAAGCCCTGGAGCTGGATCACGCAATCCTTAAACACTATCACTCAGTCCAATAAGAAAAAAAAAGGCAGAGGGAAGAAGACCATCACACAGAGCCGAGATATTTCTGATGAAAACCCTGTGAAAGATGAGTCTTCTGATATCAAGGTGACTAGGAGGATCAGAAGTAAAAGACCTAGATGGGAGCCCGAAATTGAAATGTTTCCAGAGGAAGTTGTTAAAGTGGAAACAGATTCAGATAATGATCTTGTTGCTCAAACTACAATCAAGTCTGAAATGCCATCAACCAGCAAATGGAACACTGCAATCAAAGGAAAAAAGGTTAAAGGTGTGTGTGTATCACAGAAACCTCGAAGAAATTCGACCAGGGTTACCAACAAGTATAGGCGGAAGCCAAAGGCAATTTTAAATCCGTCAATCAAAGAAGAAAACACCATAACCATAGAAGATGATTCTGAGGATGTTGAAGCAAGTACCAGGAAAAGGGCGAAAAGGACCTCGTTGCCCAAGAAATCTGTCAGCAAAAGAAAAGGAATACTTACACCACCTATAGGCCCTGTAACGATAGCTTCAACTAGATTAGCAAAAGCCAAAGAGATGGCTAAAGGCATTAGTGAATTCCCTAAAGAAAAATAGGATTACTTGGAAGACTCAGATCACTTACCAGATGTACATGGAGCTGTAGATTCATCAAGTTCCGAGGAAGAACATAGCTCAAAATTAGTTTCAAAGTACCAAGTTAAATCCAAGGAACCTAGTGTTTCCTTAGACCTGAATGAAACTACACCTTCTGAAGAATGCTCAGGATTCAGAGTTAAGATTGTTAGGATATTTAGACACTTAGGAGTTAGTTAAGATCTACTTGGTCTAATATGTCGTTAGG
>SNQJ01S0173902.1:1078-20290 GCA_010110895.2 Picea sitchensis | reverse complement strand
TGCTGCCAGGAGGGCAGTGATGAAAGTTCAGGTTGCCAGGAGGGCAATGAAATGAGATCGTTGGAGGATCTAATAGACTGCCAGGAGGGCAGAGAAGAAATCCCATATTTCCAGATGGGAAAGGGAGAGCATATGAGACTATCTGAAAGTCTCATGAACTCAGAAGTCAGTTCATATCAACGAGGAGAGATGATGGAGAAAGAATATCAGAAGAGAATTCTGATGATTGGAGGAATTGAGATATTCCTGCCACTTAGATCAGTTGAAGTCAGAGCATGCGATGCAGAGGGAGAAATAGCAGAAAGATAGCCAACAGAGACTGTCATGGGAGAAGAATCAGAGCAGATGTTAGAGGCTGCCCAAGAAGAAGGAAAAGAGAATTCTGAGGAATGGCTTGACAGTTTCAGCCAGGAAGCTGAAAAGGAGACAGTTGTAGCACTGAAGCTGACAGGAGAAGAAGAACATGGAGATAATATGTTCACTCCATGGGAGAAGGAGTTGGAAATGCTGGAGGATTGGCTAAACAATCTAAAGCCAATAGATGACTTCCGAGAGCATACAGTCATGCAGATGATAGCAGAGGAGCATTCTGAGGAATCGTTCAGAATTTCATCCAGGGAGTTGAACAACAAATGATGATTGCAATGATGAGGCATACAGCAGCGGGTGAAGGAAAATTCCAGTCTGAGGAGCAGCTGGAGGAAGCTAGAGACATGTCAGCAATAGAAATGGTAGCAACAAAACTGTCACGGGGAGAAGTTGAATAGAAGTTCAGTGAGGATACTGCAGAGATGAACTTTGTAGAGGGGTGGCAAGTTGAAGCCACAGAGGAAAGCCACATGGGGGATCATGTAGATATTCCCATTGAGAATACATAAATGCATCGGAGCAGGCTGCAAAAGAAGATCTAGCCATTGGAGCAGCTGAACGAGAATATCGAAGAGATCAGAAGGTTGATTTCAAGGTCAGCAGCAGAAAATGCTAGTGAGGAGAACCTGCAAGAGCAGCAGGGAAAAATAAGCAGCAGCAGCATCAAAGCAGAGGAGTAGATGGACAGGTCCATAAAAATATTTGGGATCCAGAAGGATTTCAACAGCCATGCTGGGAAGCTCATGAGTAGGATCTCATGAATTTTTCACAGCAAAGGAGTATGATACAGGAGCATCACTCCAACCCAGCTATGTGTCAGCCAGCCAGGCACATTAAAGCACGCATTCAATGGGAGAGAGGCGCAACCCTCTCACTTTCATATTTTGAATTTGAATTAATGTAATTAATGATTGTAATGTCGAAGAGCCAAAACCATGCCTTTGAGCAGGCATTAAATAAATATCACCTTAAATAGGTTGTAAGGCTGGCATCTAGATCCGATTCGGACTAGACATCCCATTCAATGTAATTCAATGTAATTGAATAGAGTAGGTATCTTGGAGGGAAGAGCTCGAGGAGACCCCTTTTGTAAAAAGATCCTTTGTATATGTAGGTAGTTAATCTGTAGAGAAGAAAAAATAATAGGAAGGAGAGAAGAGAGGAATTCGTGACTCTGTTGCAGTCTGAGCTCAAACACATTGCAAAGAGGCATTTTTAGATTAATACAAACAGAGCAGTTTTTCCTGCATGTTGTTGTTCATGTGGTTATGAGTTCATGAATGAATGTATTTATGTGTTGATGATATGTTGTAGATGTGTGTTAGATGTGCATTTGTAGGAATAGGTATCTTTCACTATCTATTCAAAGTTCTTTGATTCCAGGTCTATTTCTTTGTGGCTTCATGCAAGAGGTTGCATGACAGAACACTACAGGTTCTGTAAGACAGTGCATAGAGTGCACTTATGAATTTTGTGGAATTTAGACAAATATGTGCCAAGAGGGCACACCAGAGGAAGTCATCGAATCAAGGAGGAAGCCTCAAGGTTGTTGAACACCTTGAAGGAAGAACTGTGCAGAGGAGAGTACAGAGAGGAGAAGCAGAATTGTTGAGAATTCTTCAAAGGCCCTGCCAGGAGGGCATTGAGAAAAGGCACCAAGTCATTGAGGATTCTAGAGAACTCTACCAGATGGGAATTGAGTTGGTGCAGAAGGGCACAGAAGGAACTCTTGTTTGAGTTTAGAGAGAAGAGAAGTGTTAGGAGGAATACCTTCACAGGGTTACTGAACACCCTGCAGGCTCAGCAAGGAGTGCTTGAGCAGGAAGTTTCCAGAGGGAATTTCCATCCCTTCAAGGAGAGAAAGGGGAAGAGACCATTGAGGTTTGAGAAATTGAATCTCAAGAGGATAAAGACCTATACAAGGAGTGCACCAGGCCAACACCTAAGTAAAGTGTTGAGAGACATCCATCTGAAGGCTTGTCAAGATAGTCGTCTTAAGTCTTGTCAAGAATAGGAGAAGAGCACAGGAAATCTCAGGACAGATAGCACCTTTGCATGTAGAGACTCTGCAAGGAGTGCAAAGGTCGAGAACCTCTTTGAGGTTCAGCGTTGACAAAGCTCGGGAGGAACAGTGACTTTGCGCACAGAGCGATAGCTGCAAAGAGTGCAGAAGTTGGGGAAACCTTTCAACGTTTCACAGTCTCGAAACTCTGGAGGAGGAGCATCCCAAAATCTCAGGACAGATAGCACCTTTGCATGTAGAGACTCTACAAGGAGTGCAGGTCGAGAACCCCTTTGAGGTTCAGCGTTGACAAAGCTCGGGAGGAACAGTGACTTTGCGCACAGAGCTTATTAGCTGCAAAGAGCGCAGAAGTTGTGGTGTCCTTCAACGCTTCACAGTCTCGAACTCGAGGAGGAGGATCCTAAGAACTTAGGGCGAGACCAAGGTTGCGGTGTCAAGAAGAGGAAGAAAAGGTTGAGACCTTTGATACTTCAGAAATATTCCAAGGAGAAGGGAGAATAAAAATCTCAGGAGGGAGCTACAGCTACCGTAGGATCAGTGCTGGAAGAAACATCTGGATCATTGAAGTTTACGTCCAGGTGTAGGTAGGAAAGCATAGTGGAAGAGAAAGAGATCTGGCCCGTCAGATCTTTGCACGATATCCGACAATCGCCTAACCGGAACCGCACGCAGTTTAATCTCCGGGAGGGTAATGCATCAAGAGCAGCGCCAAAATGGATGGTGGAGACACTTCATGAAGGAAGTGTCGAATAGTCGATAGCCATTGGATCTTGTAGAGTTGTAAGGTGGTTAGAGGCCGGTGAAACCCATCACCTAAGATTCAAGGGTCAATGTGAACCATTGATCTCGTTTCAACCCACACCGTTGGATTATATCATGGATTCGGGGTTCAGGAGTTTGGATAGGGCAGACCAAACTCTTGATTTCATGAAGCCCCGAGTAGCAAGCGGTTAAGAGGATAGCCATCGGATCTAGGTCACAGGAAGACTGTTGGATTAGAACCTTCGCCATATCATGCGCTCGGGGGTTCAGAGGTTGAGATGAATCACTTTCGACTGTAGAAGCTCCAAAGTGTCAAGGGATAGGTCTCGGGAGAACACGTGGCGCGTCCATCAGGTGGGGACCGCGTGCGTGGTTGACAGGTGGAAACTCGTCACCTCGGAGAGATTCAACACCTTGTTGACTTCTCACGCTACGGGTTCTCGTAAGAAAGGAGCACGAGTCATTACTCCAACCGCTGGCCTAGCAGTGAGAGGTGCTAGCGTTAGCCCTTAGCCTACGGTCATGTGAGTGGGTGCTACTAAAAGGAGCTATACCAGAACGCAAGCTTGGGTATTGAGGTTGGGAGAAGAGGAGCTGAAATGTCGACTCATGAACTCGTGAGATCCCGAACAGAAAGGCTTTGTGTTAAGGCCTTTGTCATAGCGCTGTGGTCGCTGAGGAGGTGAAGCTCACACCTAGTGCTCGTTCGCACAGGTGGGTTTCGGAAGGACCTGTGGATCGAATTCTTTGAAGGTTTCAGCAAGGAACCGAAGGAGTTGCTTCGGCTCAAGGAAGAATTGGAATGATCCTGTGTGAATCTCGGCCCAAGGGTTGGGGGTCTGCCCATTTTGCTTACCAGCAAACGCTGGCATGAATTGCAAGCTCACCCTTTGTATTTACATCGTGAATAATTTCGTGACAATAACACCGCCTTAAAAATTTTGTAAGTTGCTTTCCACGCAGATGTCCTCCGCATACTCCTTCATGCAATTTGCCAATGACACCTTCTCTTTCGGATTCTATAAGGCAATATAACAAGAAACCCATAGGATCTTTCCATTATAACTTGCCATCAATAATGCAATACTTAATTGCATGTAACTTTAAATTTCTTGTCTTAGAAGGAGTTATATCATTCGAACATTGAAGAGTAAGGATATATGAAACAATGTCACTGTACCAAGATGAGGATAAAAACTTCTCTTCAATCTGAATGATAGGTGCTTGATCATCAACTTCATCTACATCTAAGAGAGAATCATGAGACTCAAAGTTATTTATTCCAAGAGCTCTGAAATTTGATTTGCCTAACAACCTTACTGCATCTTGACCTTTCATTAGTTTGGTTGGTTTAACTTCTAAATCAAACTCTTGAATTTTAGCCAACCATTTACCTCTTCTTCCATCGTTGTCTGGTTGAACCAAGATATCTGTAATTTCATTTGTTGGTACATAAGAAATTATTTTTTAGTGCAAGACATATGCTCGGAAAGATTTAAGAGCCTTCACCACGACATAAGCTTGTTTTTCAAGAATGTCATACCTTAGCTCTACATCCCTAAGGATTTTTCTAAAAAAGGCTATCAGTTGTTCGAATCCTCTTCATTTTTCTGAAGGAGCACTGCTGCAATAGTATGTTCACATGCAAAAGAGAAGATTATAAACTCTTTTGTATAGTCGGACTTATCAACATTGGTGCTTCTCCTAAGGATTTCTTAACACGCTCAAAGGACGCTTTGGCTTCTAATCCATTTTAATTGTCCTTTTTAGCATATATGTAATCAATTTGATTATTTCAGAAAAATTAGAATAAATCTCCTCAAAAATTGATTTTCCGTAAAAAAGATTGAATATTTTTTCTATTTCTAGGAACCTTAATTAGATCAATAGATTCAACTCATTTAGGATCAACTTTAATTCCATCCTTTGAAACTATATGCCCTAAACGTTTACCTTCTTGCATGGCAAAGGTGATTTTTTGGGGTTTAGAGACAAACCAAACTTTGTGCATTTGTCAAAAGTTTTTCTAAGGTGCACCAAATGTTCTGCATAAGAATTGGAAAAAACTGTCAGATCATCCAAATAAATAACAACAAACTTATCTCTCTCACCAACGAATGTGATATTCATTGCTCTCTGAAAGTTTCTCCTTCCATTCATTAAACAAAAAGGCATTTTATCATACATAAAAGTTCCCATGGAGTAGTAAATGCAGTCTTTTCTCTATCATCTTCATGAGCAGCAATCTGATTGTATCCTAAGAAACCATCGATCATAGAAATTGTGTTAGCTCCTACCACCTACTCTAAAACATGATCATTTTGGGAGAGGTAGTTATCTTTAAGAGAAAACCGATTTAGGTTCCTAAAAATCAACATAGAGTCTTATCTCCATGTTCTTCTTCTTAACAGGGATGAAATTAGCCACCCATTCAGAGTATTTGAGGGGAACAATGATTTTTGCATCAAGAATTTTTTAACCTCCCTTTCTATTAATCGCGTAAGGATTGGGTTTATCTGTCTAATCTTTTTCTTGAAAGGCTTAATACCAGGTATTAATGGAATCTTATGCTCAATAACAGAAGTATCATAGGTTTTAAAATCCTCATAAGACCACGCAAAAACATCATTACATTTTTTGACTAACTCAACATATTTACTTTTCATTTTGAGTGGAAGGTATTTAGATATTTTGACCATCTGGGATTTTCATTTGTTCCTATGTTACAATATTCAACTTCTTCAGGTTGAGGTTGAAAGTAGATTTTAAAGGTATATCATTTTGGTCAAACAACCTTTATAGAGGGATAATACCTTTGGGAATTTGATTGTTTTAAGTAAAATCATTCGGGTGATTTGCAATTTTATCTTGAAACTCTTTCTCGATTTTCTCCTTCCTCGCGATAATCCAAGCAGGATCACTCCAATTTTCTTGATCAATGTGGGTCTCCGAAAACTAATCTACCATTTCTAGAAACTACTTGATTTGTTCATCATCTTCAACATTCTGCCAGTGTTGAACATTGTTTGGAATTGAAGGTTTATGTCTCATCTCAATATGATACTTCAAATTTCCAAAACAAGAGGGTGGTACGAAATTTTCAGCAGCTTTGGCTAAGGAGTCAGCTTGTTGATTATGCATTCTTGGAATAGAGTGGGTGTTAAAGAACCAGAAGAAATTTTCTATGAGATCCCAAGCACAATTTTTATAAGACATCAATATCGAATGATTAACTTGGTATTGTTGTTTTATTTGTTTTATAAATTATATTGGCATCACCATAAACTATCAAACATTTGATTTTGTTTTCTCGCTTCTAATCAAATCGTTTTTTTTTGTTTTCTTGCAGTTTCTAATCAAATGTTTGATTTTTTTGTTTTCAGCTCAATCCTAAAACTAAAGCTTCATATTCACATAGTATTGGCATAATCAATATCCCATTGTAATCTATAATAAAAATGGATGTAATACTCATCCCCTGGTGCCACAAATAAAACTCCAACTCATGCTCCTTTGCAAGATGAAGCACCATCAAAGAACATTTTCCATCCTGCCTCTTGAAAAATTTATATTTTTCTTTGAAAATTCTATTTTTGATTTTCTTCTTATATACATTCTTCAAAATCATCATCTATGGATAATAAACAATTGCCTAAATATTGATCAGCAACATAGACTAGATAGTTATTAGGGTTTTGGGGTCACTTACAGTATAAGCCAGTCTAGTTTCTTTGTACAATCGAGTAAATTGTCCACCAAAAATTGGAATTGTGCATGATATTGATCAGATTGACTTGATAAAATCATGTCATATTTGGAAGGAACGTCAGCAACAACCACACCCATAAGGATACTTTTCACATGAACCTAAGGAAGATTTACCACTAAATATTTATTCATACCCAGACACTTAACCTTCTAGAATCAAAAGAATAGAGGTCATGATAAGATCTCGGGTAATTTCAAGGTCTAATTTTTCCATGATAATCTTAGGCATCAAATTATGTGAAGTCTCTAAGTCTAACATGCAATTGTTTAGTAAATGATCGCGTATAGTCAGTGTAATATAGAAAGTGAAATATCCCTCGACCGAACCCAAATGAAAATGTAATATAAATACACTTAAGTTGGGGAGTTGTTTTGACCTCATTTGATAAAGCACATCACGTGGCATAGTGCATGCATGAATTGCGTAGTAAAATGATGTAATATACACATCGCAAGATACCACGTTTAGTAACTAAAGTGTGTGCAACCTGAGGACAGTGGATACCACGCACAGTAACTAAAAAGCACACATGCAATACTAAGGTCACAACTCATGTATATGATATGTTTTATGGTTTGGTGAGCCAGTTATTATAAGCTCGAATGCTTATGTTTTGGTATTAGGTTGGAAGGCCTAGATGTCAAGGGCCAATGTGCCTACTTTGTACATAACTCATGATTAATATAAAATACATCACCGCTGCAGACCTACCAGGCAAAAGAGTATGTGGGGACTGAACTTCACTAGCTAGGGAAAGGGAGGGACAAAAAGTCAAGGGAATATTATATTAATATTTGCTAAAACATGCGATAACATTTTATCCTAAGTTCTAAAGTTGTGACAAGTGGACAAAAAGTACTTCCCATAGGACAAGTGTCAAGTTGGGAACATGCATTCATATCATGGGGAACTTAGCTCATGGGAGTTTTCTCACGGACACCTTAGGAATGGGGGGGATGACCATCATTATGACCATCACTTTCAATGGCGAGTTCACAGTGATTCCAAAACACACTCTGTTATCTAGTCAATGATTCCATCACCATTTTCACTCATACATTTTTTTATCCTTAAGACAACCATTCCACCTTTCCAAAACCTCTTTCTCATCCCTTTTGGTTGGTGTACCCGGTTATCTTAGGAGTTGGAATGAAGAAGCAAAGTTGTCAAGCCCGGAGCGCCTCGAGAATTGTTGGGGATTGATTTTCGAAGGTGTTAAACTGCAGCTACAGCGCTCTAAGACTTCCAGTCTTGCCTGTTGCTGAAGCCCAAGGAAGGTACGAGAGACCTGAGCAGAGAAGGCACACCGCCTTGGGTGGATGTATGTGGGGGACGAGAGGTTGTAGGTTGTTAGTTGAGTGATTAACCGAGACGGAGTCTTTCCTATTGTCCATGAGCCTTAGCATGGATAGGAATCCCTTTACCCCGGTGTGGAGTTCAGTCCCAGTCGGGTGACTCCACCTAAGTGATGAACAAAGCAGTAGTCTATGGCTGTGAGGTTTGTGGACGGTCTGTAAGCAGTTGCCGACAGCCTTTCTAAGATAAGTACCAATAGTATGGATATATCAATATGTTGTTTTGTTATTTACATGCCTATGTTACGCATTTATCGCGCGTGATTATGATTTCTTGTGTGCTTATGCGTAATTTCCTGTAAATGATGCATATCGGTAGTTACTATTATTTCAATATAAATTTGTATGTTACGAAAGTACTTGTTTGTTTATGTTTATGTAAAGCCCGCTTTCGAAGTGTATGTATATGTTTTAGCAGCGTAACGGAAATATAAATTTATGTGGCATTGCTTATTTGACTACTAGGTATGCTACTATATCTTCCGTAGTATGGGAACGAAAGTGTTCTAAGATAAGTAATGCCTCGCCCCATGTTGGGAATGTTACCGGGATCACCTGAGTACGAGTGGTTTCTTCCTCAAGTGGCGCACTCTCGCTGAAGGTTGGTCGGGGATCGTTATTGCATGGTATCAGATTCTGCCATTACGGATGGGGCCGTGAGGGGTGCACTGAAGTGAATATTTTCACAAAAGTAACTTTAGCGACCGTGAATTGAGTCACCTGAGTGTCCTTGGAAAAGGTTACGATCGGGCGACGTGGTAAATTTTGCAATCGCTATGGAAAAACGCTACGCCAGTGTGCGCGACAAATTGTGGCGCCGCACGAAATGTTATTATTTGTAGATGCACGTGATGAAATTATCCTTGCACGGTAAGAACACACATAATAAGGTGCACATGGAGTGCGCAAGTATTGCTAATGTAAAATGTTTGTTAGTACGCATAAGTATGAGTATAATTTGTTTCGCGACGGTGTATTCAGTTGTGTGCGCAGATATTTGAGCGTTAAGGAATATGTTAAACTTGACATGGTGCAAGCATAGGACGAAAATGCATGGGGTATATCGGTGCATGGTATCAAAACTGTGCGCAGTAGGTATTGGTGCACGACATCGGAGTAGTGTGTGTAAGTAGTCGTTGCGACGAAGAAGAAATGCACAAGAGATTTAGGTGCTGGAGAAGCGTTTTACCTTGTAATATTGATATGCAAGATAAATATAAACGAGCAGATCAAGTTAATGCACACGAAGTCGCTTGGAAGGCGAAGGAGTCTGAGTTTAAATTTCATAATAATAAAAGAAAAGGAACACATAACCGCATTGAAGCATTAATTAAAAAGAATTCCGAACTTTAATTTCCTATAATTTAGTAGATAGATGAAATAAAATATAAGATTAGCAAGAAAAAACTTATTATAAAAGAAAAACAAGAGTCATAACATCACCAGATAGAAATGTAATAAAACAAATAAAATTCGCTTCAGATTTATATAATCATATTAATCACAAAATTACAAAAGCAAGTGATGACAGCAGTTAACCTGTTGTAAAAAGAGTCATTTGAAGAACAAGCATGTCATCTCTTGTACTCTTTACCGCTACTTGTTCAAAATTTGTTGAGACAAGCTTATCTTAGTTGAAGACTTACCAACTTAGATATTCACTTTAAAGAAGATTCTAACCAGACCGGTTGATTTTCTCCAACACTTTCGGCCACTTCAGCCGTGGATTCCTCCTTCTTCATGTCGCTTACCCTTTTTTCTTCTTAGCGGTTGGCATGTTGATGACTAAATCCTTTATAGTGAGATTCAACCTGACCTCCAATCGCGAGTCTATAACCAGCTTTGTGTGGAACTTAGTTGCTAGAATGTGCTCAAGGACCCTTTCCTCCTTATTCGCGGGAAATCCTAGCATGTTGCTCGAATAACCAGTCTCACTGGACTTAGCCTTGTCCATGTATCTCAAATTGGGGGATACGGAAATGTGTCTTTACAGAGAGCAGAAATTTGACCAGTTTGGGGATTACCTCGGTTATGGACACACATATATCTTCATACTTGGGGAATGGTAATTATAGAACTCCATTTATGAAGCGAAGACAGATTACGTACAAAGAGCATTGGGTTTCCATGCTCAGCCAATCCATTTCAATTATTAGCTTTTGAGTTCGTTACATGGTAGCATTCAACTGACGTCACATGGCTACGGGCATTGAACCAATGAAGCGTGGTGATTCTGACTAGTCAGCCACTGCCTCCAAAAGTGGTGGATTTGACATGTTGAGACACGTGATACTGTGTCTTGGTGAAAGTGGTTTTGGAAAACCACATTCTTGCACAAGTGTATCTTGAAAGTCAACGGCGACGCTATGTTCTCAGACTTGGGTCTTATCTAGAATTTTCATGGTGATAACAACAGGAAACCGAGAGTGATAATGTTGATGTGTATGTTGGATCGAAATGGCGCATATTCTCATGAATTGTTGAATTGTTAGGCTGATTAGTTTCGATGGTCGCGACGCTTTGAAAAATTAACAACAACTCGATCATATTAGGCTCCACTGAAATTCAGAGTCCATAGGAATGGAAGAGGCATAGGGAATTACAGTCATCTAGGAGAAGAGCAGAGGGATGGATGTCCATTTGGGCATGGAAGGAACAAACCTAACCGACATGGAGAATAAAGGAATGAAGATATGAATATGGTTGAGACCATTGAGAATTTGCAGAAAGATTTCCAAAGCCATATATTGATAATGAAAGGCTTATGAAAGCCAAAGAGCAGCAGGATGACTTCAACATGAAGCTTTTGGAAGGTTTGAACAGAATAGAGAAGAAATTGGTTAAGGAGAGTGACTCAAGTAGATCTGAGAGTCACAAATCTTCATATGAGAAAGGAAAAGTAAAAAGTGTTAGTAGACATCACCATAATCCCCAAAGGTATTCCCATAAGAGAACAGGAAACAACTCAAGTATATCCCCTGTCAGAAGGTATAATAGATCTGGGGTGGATGAGTTGCGAGAAGAAATGAACAAAATCAAACCTCCTACATTTGATGGTGAGCACAAGAAGGATGAAGATGTCGAAACATGGTTTCTAGGCATGAGGAAGTATTTTCAATTGCATAATTATTCTTCTCATGCTGAAGGTAAAATATCTATCTATCAACTCAAAGGAAAGGCTTCCATGTGGTGGGATCAACTGGTGCAGGTACAACACATTGTAGAGAAAAGTGTTACTTCGAGGGAATTCAAGAAGTATTTTGAGAAGAAGTACTTGACTAAGAGATACTATGACAAGAAAATGAAAGAGTTCTTTGAACTCAAGCTTGGAAGTACAACCATAGATGAATATGAGAGAAGGTTTTTGGAACTGTTGAAGTATGTATCTTTCATTAAGGATGAGACAGTCAAGATTCAACGGTATCTAAGTGGATTTCCATCATTCATCAGTGACAAAATACAATATGATGATCCCAAGACATTATAAGAGACCATAAGGAGATCTAAATGCTTAATGACTAGCTGAAAGAAAGGCCAGCTTTCCAAAAGGCTTGGGAAGACAATAAGAAATTCAATATGGATTAGAGGAAGAAGGGAGCTAAGCCACCATTCTTCAGAAATAATCCACCATGGCAGAAAATGCATAAGGAAACCAGAGTGATTGACACAGGGATTCAAGGGCCAAAATAGCCACCTATGCAATGTTGGGGTTGTAAAGGAGACCATAGGTTCAGAGATTGTCCTCATAGAGGTGAAAAAGGTAGGGTTGTTCACAATGTACAACGAGCTAAGATAGTAGAGGACATGGGCAGAAATGTGCCAAGGATTTATGTGGCCCTGGACAACAAGCAAGCAAAGTATCATTCCCACATGATTGAGGTGGAAGGTATGATCAACAACCAAACCCTTGTTATTTTAATTGATTCAAGAGCTATTCATAGTTATATAGACCCTAAGATGGTGGAAAGTTTGCAATTTCCAAGAAGAAAGCATGGGAAATCCTGGTTGGTGCAACTGGCTACAGGAGCCAGAAGAAAAGTTAATGACATGGTTAAGTCATGCCTCATAGACATGAATGGACTGAATACCAAGGCATATTTGAACATCTTACCTTTAGGTTCCTATGACTGTTTAATTGGGATAGATTGGTTGGACCCACTTCATGCTCTATTGGATTTTCATAAAAAATCATTCACTTGCTTAGATGAAGAAGGGAACCAAAGGAGAGTACAGGGAATTTTCAGGGAAGTAACCGTTAGAGAAATTTCAGCATTGCAGTTGAAGAAATGTTATAGAATAGGATGTCAAATTTTTGCAGTTCATATGGAGGAGACACCTAAAACAAGGTACCAAATTTGGAGTATTATGCAGTCCTGAAAGAGTTTGAAGATGTATTTAAGGAAGTACCAGGACTACCCCCAAGGAGAGACATTGATTTCTCTATAGAATTGATACCTGGAACAGCACCAGTATCAAAGACTCCTTACATAATGAGTACACCAGAAATGAAGGAGTTGCAAATGCAGCTTGAAGAATATCTGAAAAAGGGGTATGTACGCCCAAGTGTATCACATTGGGGTGCCCCAGTCTTGTTTGTGAAAAATAAAGATGGAACGTTAAGATTGTGCATTGACTTTAGACAGTTGAATAAAGTGGCTGTTAAGAACAAGTATCCTCTACCAAGGATTGATGACCTCTTTGATCAATTGAAGGATGCAAGGATATTTTCAAAGATAGATCTCAGATCAGGATACCATTAGGTAAGAATTAAAGAAGAAGATATTAGCAAGACCGCCTTCAGGACAAGGTATGGTCATTATGAGTTCACAGTGGTACTATTTGGGTTGTCAAATGCACCAGCGGTTTTCATGTGCTTAATGAATGGTGTTTTCCGAGAGTATTTGGACAAGTTTGTCATTGTCTTTTTGGATGAAATTCTTATATATTCCAATTCAGAGGAAGAGCATGAACATCATTTGAGGATGGTGTTGCAAGTATTAAGGGGACATCATTTGTATGCCAAATTGAGCAAGTGCTCATTTTATCAGAAACAAAATCATTATTTGGGGCATATCGTCTCAAAAGATGGGATGGCAGTGGACCCTGAGAAGGTAGAAGCCATTAGACAATGGTCAGCACCAAAGAATGTGACAGAGGTCAGATCTTTCATGGGCCTTGCAGGTTACTATAGGAGATTCATTGGAGGATTCTCAAAGATATCACACCCAATCACTTCCTTGCAAAGAAAGGGTATGAAGTTTCAGTGGACGTTGGATTGTGAAAGGAGTTTCCAACATTTGAAACAATTATTGACAAGTTCTCCAATACTAAGGATTGCAGACCCAAATGAATATTTCATTGTATGCATAGATGCATGTAATGAAGTACTTGGTGGATTCCTCAGTCAAAATGGATTCGTGATATGTTATGAATCAAGGAAGTTGAAAGAGCATGAAAGAAACTATTCCACTCATGATTTGGAGTTAGCAGTTATAGTACATGCCCTAAGGAAATGGAGACACTACCTCATGGGAAAGAGGTTTGAGCTAAGAACAGACCACAATGGTCTGCAATATTTATTTGATCAGTAAAATCTAAATTCTATGCAAAGCATATGGTTAGAATTTCTAAGAGAATATAACTTTGATATAAATCATATCAAAGGGAAAGAAAATAAAGTGGTTGATGCACTCAGCAGGAGGGTGCATGAACTATGTGCTACAGCCATCAGCATGTATCAGAATTATGTTAAAAGAAAATTTCTGGAGGCTGCAAATATAGATCTGCAGTACAGAGAATTGGTAGCAATGCTACAACAAGGTAAGATACTTCGGAAAATGGATAATTATAATTTGGGAGTAGGTGGAATACTGCTACACAAGAACAGAATTTTCGTACCAAATGTCCAAGACTTGAAACGTATAATTTTGCATGAGATGCATAATGTTCCTTATGAAGGGCACCTTGGATATCAGAAAACTATAGCAGCGATCAACAGCCAATACTTTTGGCCAGGTATGAAGAGAGATATAGCAGGATGCATCGCAAGATGTATGGAATGCCAGAAGGTTAAAGCAAAACATAGGCACCCAGTAGGATTGTTGCAACCTTTGTCCATTCCTGAATGGAAGTGGGAAGTGGTGACAATGGATTTTATTAAGGGATTGCCTAGAACAGGCAAGATGCATGATTTGATTATGGTGGTGGTGGACAAGCTTACAAAATCTGCAAAAAAAATTCCACTAAAAACTACTCACAAGGCAGCAAATGTCGCTGATATTTTCATGTAGGAAGTGGCACGATTGCACGGAATTCCTAAAATGATTGTGTCTGACAAAGACCCGAAATTCACTTGAATTTATGGAAGGGATTGTTCAAAGAATTTGGAACAAATCTGAACTTTAGTACAGCTTATCATCCTGAGTCTGATGGACAAACAGAAAGAGTGAACAGGGTGATAGAAGATATGTTGAGAATGTATGTGATAGACAAATCATCGAAATGGGAAGACTACCTACACTTGGTAGAATTCGCTTACAATAATGGGTATCAGGCATTAGTGAATATGAGCCCATTTGAAGCACTTTACGGCAAAAGGTGCAATACTCCAGTAAGCTGGGATAATCCAGCTGATAGAACAGTAGTTGGGCCAGAGTTGCTCAA
Organism: Picea sitchensis; assembly: GCA_010110895.2. NCBI lineage: Eukaryota > Viridiplantae > Streptophyta > Pinopsida > Pinales > Pinaceae > Picea > Picea sitchensis. The sequence continues at coordinate 5,349 of SNQJ01S0173902.1, read as the reverse complement.
GGAGATGGAGGACCAAATGTTAAAAATTAAGCAGAATTTGAAAGCTGCCCAAGACAGACAGAAAATTTATGTTGATAAAAACAGAATCCATAGATAATTCAAAGTGGGTGATCATGTTTTCCTAAAAGTGAAAGCTAATAGGAGTTCCCTGAAGCTGGGAAGTTGTGCCAAGTTAGCAGCCATATTTTGTGGACCATTTGAAATCCTAGAGAGGATTGTTGCAGTTTCTTATATGATTGCATTGTCTGCATCTATATCTATTCATAATGTCTTCCATGTATCATTGCTAAAGAAATATATACCCGATGCTAATCATGTTATTGATTGGAATGTGATTCAGGTGGAGCAAGAAGGCACTTTTCAAGTGCATCCAGTGCGCATTTTGGGCCGAAAAGTCAAACAGCTCTGGAACCAAGCCATAGGGCTTGTAAAGGTTCAATGGACCTGGTACGGCCCTGAGGATGTTACTTGGGAGCATGAATATGCAATGCAGACAGAACACCCGCATCTTTTTGAAGAGTTTTGAAAAATCTGATATATATGGGTGTATGATGCACTGAGGACAATGCATAAATAAGGGGAGGGGATTATTATATCCCTCGATCGAACCCAATTGTAAATGTAATATAAATATAATTAAGTTGGTGAGCTGTTTTGACCTCATTTTATAATGCACATCATGTGGCATAGTGTGTGCATGAACTGCGTGGTAAAATGATGTAATATGCACATCGCAAGATACCACGCGCAGTAACTAAAGTGTGTGCAACCTTGAGGACAGCGGATACCGTGCACATTAACTAAAGTGCGCACAACCTTGAGGACAGCGGATACCGCGTGCAGTAACTAAAGTACATGCAATATTAAGGTCAGCGAACCTTTATGTATATGATATGCATTATAGGCTGATGAGCCAGTATTATAAGCCGACATTCTTATGTTTTTTTATTAGGACGGAATGCCTAGATGTCAAGGGCCAATGCACCTACTTTGTACATAACTCATGATTAATATAAAATACATCATTGCGCGCAGACCGGCCACGATAAAAGAGATGGGGGACTGAAATTTACCAGTTAGGGAAAGGGAGGGCCAAAATTCAAGGGAATATTATATTAATATTTCCTAAAACATAAAGTAAGTATAATTATTTTATCCTAAGTTCTAAAGTTGGGGACAAGTGGACAAAAGTAACTTCCGATAGGACAAGTGTCAAGTTGGGGACATGCATTCATATTGTGGGGGAACTTAGCTCATGGGGAATTTTTTCTCATGGACACCTTAGGAATGGGGGGGACGACCATCATTCTGACCATCACTTTTCACGAAGAGTTCACAGTGATTGTGAAACACACTCAGTTATCCGTTCAATGATTCCATGAAAATTTTCACTCATACATTTCGTTATCCTTGAGACAGCGATTTCACCTTCCCGAAGCCTATTTTCGCACCCTTTTTGGTTGGTGTACCTGGTTAGCCTAGAGCGGGATTGAAGAAGCGGGTTCTCGTGCCCATGATCGGTTCTCTAAGCGAGAGAATTACTAGGGATTGATTTCCGAACGTGATAAACTACAGCTACAGTGCACTGAGACTTCCAGTCCTTCCTGTTGTTGAATCCCTGGAAGGGAAGTGGGTTAGTCGAGGGATTGTTGAGCAGAGAAGAGGCACACTTCCTTGGGTGGGACAAGCATGTGGGGAATGAGAGATTGTAGGTTTTTAGTTGAGTGAGCACCTGAGACGGATTCTTTCCTGTTGTCCATGAGCCTTAGCCTGGATAGGAATCCCTTTACCCTGGGTGGAGTTCAGTCCCAACTCGAGGGTGACTCACTGTTGAGAGTGATGAATAGTGTAGTCTATGGTTGGGAAGTTTTTGGACGGTCTGTAAGCAGTTGGTGATAATCTTTCTAAGATAAGTACCAATTGTATGATATACTAATATGTTGGTTTTCTATTTACATGCCTATGTTACGATGTTATCATATATATGATTACGATTGCTTGTGTGCTTATGGGTAATTTCCTATAAATGATGCATATTGGTAGTTATTGTTATTTCAATATAAAAGCTGTATGTTACAGAAATTAATTGTTTGTTTATGTTTAGATGTAAATCTTCCACGAGCGTTCTATATGTATATGTTTTAGTTGCATGTAGTCTAAAGAGTAAATTTATGTGGCATTGCTTAGTTGACTGTTGGGTATGCTATTGTATGTTCTACAGTATGGGAATGAAAGTGTTCCCTAGAGTAGCATGGCTCGGCCCTATGGCTGGGAATGTTACCGACTAGGGTAAGAGCATGAGTGGTTTCTCTGGAAGTGGCGTACCCCGGTCAAAGGTTGGTCGGGGGGATCATCACAGAAAGGAGCAATAGAATCTTTACTATTCTCAATGTGTGGTCCAAACATGATTGTAGGTTTCTCATCCCTCAAGTTGATAACATCAGCTTGACATTCATCATCAAAAAAAATTATTGCTTTTGCGATTTTATTTTTATAGATCGGATTTATAGCAAGTTCAACCATAGGCATTGGAATTTTAATTTTATTCAGTTCATTTTCTAGATTGAAAGTCCCAATTGATTTTTCAAATTCTCTGGTCTGAAATTCAGCTTCTTTATTTTTTGGCTTCTTAGTCTGTATTGCTTTCGTTTCAACTTGATTTATTCGGGAAACTTGCGTTTTAGTGGATGTTTTTTTAATCGCTACCTCATTTGCTTTGTTTCGTGATAAAATCTTGTTTAGTGGAGTATTTATAGAAATTTTTTCTCTTGGCCTCAAATCATATTTATGTTGGAGCTCAGCCATTATTGAATCATCAAGACCTTCGTATGTAGAGTCTCCCAAATTGTTGATATTTTCATCATCATAAAATAGAGATTCCAGATCCAAGGATTTCTCATAATCATGTTTGGTTAGATGAGGTTGAAGATCATAATCATTGAGGTTGTTTAGATATTCATCTAATTCATCATAATCTCTCACCTCATCTCCCTCTATGAGATTCTCAGTTTTAAAACAAGCTTGAATCTTTTGTTTCTCATTTTTTATTTGCCTTTGTTGTATCTGAGGATTTATTTTAGGATTTATCCTGAATTGATTTCTAGCATATGGATCAGGTTTGGCTTTTTCTATTTCCATCATGGAAATTTTGTTTGATAAGTCTTTAATAATTTTTTCCATCTCCTCCATTTTTTTTCCTCTGAATAATTTTTTCCAGAGCCAGAGGGCCCTGGAAAAAAGATCATCTATATTACTTAACCGAATTCGGAGACTTGAGAAAGAAAACATCTGAAACAGTCATAGAGTTTATTCAAATATTTAATAAACTTTATCAAAATATCTCAGTTGAAGTTAAACCTTCTCAGCCAGCTACAAAAGTCACTTTTGCAGGGGCTTTTGATTCTGATTTCGCTCTACTTTTGAGAGAAAGAAGAGCCAATACTTTAGTAGGAATGCAAGATGATGCTATAAAGATTGAATCCAATATGATGGCATCTGGAAAGTTGACATGGGAACAAGAGAACCCAGGCGTTTTAAAGAACAAGCAAGGCCCTCTGGCTTTGGAAAATTTTCTTCAGAGGAAAAAATGGATGAGATGGAAAAAATTATTAAAGACTTATCAAACAAAATTTCCAGGATGGAAATGGAAAAAGCCAAACTTTATCCATACGCTAGAAATCAATTCAGGAGAAATCCTAACATAAATCCTCATATACAACAAAGTAAAATAAAAAATGAGGAACAGAAGATTCAAGCACCTTTTAAAACTGAGAATCACATAGAGGGAGATGAGGTGCAAGATTATGATGAATTAGATGAAGATCTAAACAACCTCAGTGTTGATGATATTGAGCCTCACCTAACCAAATGGGATTATGAGAAATCCTTGGATCTGGAATCTCTATTTTATGATGATGCAAATATCAACAATTTGGGAGACTCTACATACAAAGGTCTCGCTAATTCAATAATGGTCGAGCTCCAACATTAATATAATTTGAGGCCAAGAGAAAAAAGTTCTATAAATACTCTACCAAAAAATATTTAATCACGAAACAAAGAAAATGAGGCAGCAGTTACAAAACCATCAACTGAAATGCAAGTTGCCCGAATAAAGAAAGTTGAAAGGAAAGCAGTAAATACTAAGAAGCCATAAAATAAAGAAGTTGAAGTTCAGACCAGGGAAATTGAAAAATCAATTGGGACTTTCAATCTAGAAAACGAACTGAATAAAATTAAAATTTCAATGCCTATGGTTGAACTTGCTAGAA
>SNQJ01S0173901.1:8019-20290 GCA_010110895.2 Picea sitchensis | reverse complement strand
AAAGAGAGATTAGTTAAATTGCAACAAGTTAAATGGAAAAGGTGAAGCGAGTGAGCCAAGAGAGGAAGACTAGATTTGCAAAAAAATATTGTTGATGTGTTGTAGATGCGGGAGGAAATTTCCCTCCTAGATGACCTTTCTTATATGAGAAGAATATTTTGGAAGCAAGAGATCCACTGGACAGATGTGGAAATACCCTAGAAGAGAAGTCATCCCAGAAGAATAAATAACAGTGAAGAGACACCTTTCCAAATGAGAAGTTAGCCCAACTAGAAGGACATGAAGACTATAAATAAGAGGCACCTTGTCTCATTTTTTCACTCTCACACACTCTCTCATCTACCCAGAAGCAAGGCACAAGTTTGGAGAAGGTGACACAACAACTGTAGTGAAGAAAATTCTTCTTGTTCAGTCTTTTGGTATCTCTCTCTTGTGCACTACTCTTGGTAGAGGTGCACTAACTTGGTATTGTGTTGTTATTGCAGTTGTGGTGGTATTTTTGGTTGATCTAGCCTTTGTACCAGGTTTTATATGTTTGTAATTTACTTTTGAATGAAATATATCAAAGAAAGGTTGTTGGTTTTTTCCCCCACTTAGGGTTTTCCCAGGATTAAAATCTCATGTGTTCTTTTGTCTCTTGTTTATGGTGCTATAGATCCGTATATGATATATAATTTAATGTTAAATAATTAAAAGAACACTATTGTTCTATAAGTAAAGAAAATCTAATAAGTTATGGGCCACTCCACGTTAGCCAGTACCAAAATAAACCTTTTCAAATTTCGTTGAGAACTGGTTTCCCAAAGGCGTTGGAAATTTGACTACATAGCAGTGTGCCCTACCCTAGTGTATCCCTTGCAACCCTCGGCTTTCAATTTGGTGAAGTTTGAAAAGTCGAGGTTTTGAGCTAGAGTTTTCCTACCGGTGAAAATGTCAACCAACATGAGAGTTTAAGATAGATTGGATGTTAGATAACTTCAGATTCTGGAAGCACATAGTTCTTATCATTCTAGAAGAGAATGATATATTGGCTTATGTCAAGCAAGCACTTCCAAAACCTGAAGATGAAGAGGATCTTGACATAATCAATAAAGGATCATCCGATACCTAATATTATTCAAGAAAACACGAAGGAGATGTTTGATGCCCTAACCATACTTTATGAAAGTAAGGAGAATACCAATCGAGAAGCTTACTCTAGGCATCAACTTCGGGGCAATGATAATGAACAATTCAGAAATAGTATCCAACTATTTTATGAGGATCTCATAGATCAAAGACCAACTAGCAGTCATTGGAGATCCAATAGAAGATACTGAACTCGTGGCTACTACACTCAATGGATTTCCTTCCCCTTGGGATCCATTTGTTCAAGGGATTTGCACCAAAATAAAATTTCCCAAGTTCAACAAGCTATGATTAGATTATTGTTAGAGATATGATGGATGTGCTCATTTAACCATAGAAATATCACTATTTTTCACCCAACCATAGGCGTACCCCAGAGCACCTTAATCTTGACAAAGAATAATTCGGAAGAGCCTTAGAACGTTGCCAAACAAGACACACTCTCTCAAGGATGGCACCAAGAGAAAGAATACCAAAGCTTATCCAATCCAAACCAGTGAGACTAAAATTTTGGTGTAGCTTGACTTCTCGAACTTGGGCCTAAAGGCACCAATTGCAGTGCGCTGGGGTGATACCTTCTGATTAGGAATACTTACCCGAGGAATGGCCCGGCCTATATTTATACCAAGCGCTTAGGTGTGGGCCGACTTCTCATTCTAGGTGCCCTATTTTAGGATATAATATTTCCTTTAGTAGGCTTCTCTTGGAGGCTAATAACCTAATACAAAATTATCCTGTTAATTAGACTTGTCTTCTAGGGTTATTAGCCAACTAATTGGGGTTTCTTCTTACTTCTAGGAATATTCTATTCATATGGGGTTTACACATGGAGTAAATACCTCCCATAACTTCTCATAATATCAACACTCCTCCTAGCTAGGGGAGGTATTAAAGGTAATGGTCTTGATCACAAACATACCATTCACTTGGTAGCATCAACATGGTCATATAGACTATCTCATGAGTTAGATCATGAGCACCATCATCACTATTGAGTGTCATCAGTTGCATCATCTCGAAACCATACTCTCGAGTAAAAGACCACCGATGTTGGATAAGTCACTCACTCCAAGGAGTGACACAAGGACCATTCTTTTAATGCGGACATATGTCCTAGAAGAATAAATGTCCTGGACCATTCTCACATGCGGAAATCTACGTCATTGTCCTCCATCCTGGTTGATTATCATTTCCAACACTCTTACGATAGTCTACATCGAAATCAAAACAATGCCATTCAATGAGAACACAGTATGTCTAATAAAAGTGAGTACCTTCCACAATCGATTGGTACACTGCACCACACCAAGTAGCACATAGATACTTGATCGGTGACGCTGGTCACAATCAATGAACACATCCACCTTAGTAGTATACATCTACTATCAGGAGACATATAGTCTCCATAAAATCATATCATCTAATATCAACCTACACGAGAAAACATTGTTATGATATAAAGATCATCACGATTGTTCCACTCACATCTATGATATATAGAATAGCATATGCCCTCGAGGAAGGTAAAGCATCAATGATGAGCTATCTAGACTATTCTTCTCAAGCAGGGAAGAGTAATTGTCGGTTATGAACTGGACCATTTCCTATCCAAGCCATTCCTTTGACACTAAACAAAGTGAAACTTGGAGAGAGTGATTCTGCCCTAGAGATGCCGTCCACGATTGTTGAACATGCACCATTTACCTATAAGACCCATTCCTCGACACTAAACAAAGGGTCATTTTGGAGAATGAATGCGCCCCTAGGAATGATTGTCAGACCATTTCAAAGGGAAATGGTAATGCAATACCAACCTCCAAAGCGGACCATTCTTGAGAAACTTGCCTACTTTGTGATTTTTGAAAGAATGAAGTTATGCAGCGAGGTGGACCAGTGTTCTTGACCACTACTAAGAGTGGTGCGTCAAGAAGAGAGAGATTGTCCTAGACCGACATTCCCTATGGTAACCACAAGGGGATCATTGTCTATGGTACATCAACAATCCATCAGAAATCTCAGGCCGCACCGTTGGAAGAGGCTGTAATCCTGGAACATTTTTCTAACTTGAAAAATGATTTTCCATAAATAAATAGCATCCAATGCTCCCTCCCAACTTGGGAGTCATCTCTTCCTTGCCAATGGGGAAGTCATCTCCCTGAGCTTCAGCTTAAGTGCGCAAACTCCATGTCTTGGACCAAAGGCTTTGCAAAATGTTTGCTTATCTGCTCATCGTGGAGATATGTATTGGAGAAGCACTTTTCTCTTTTCTAGACTTCATCATGGAGAATGTAATGCTTTATCTCAATGTACTTAGATCTGTCATGGAACACGGTTTTCTCTGAAGGCTTCTTCATATAGCTTCGATCATTACAGAACATAACATAGTTGAATTCATCTCTTGTTTCTGCTAGCTCATAACATGGTGGTAAGGCTCAAAGCGGAACATATACATGTGGCACTTACTCTTTCATCATGAGCGTTTGTTATGGATTAGCAATCCATCATCCACGGACTTCACGGTAACCGATATTCTAACTTTTATCATAGAATATTTTCACCATGCTTCTATTGCATGAGAGAGGCTTTGTCCCAAGTTGTTTGAATCCCAACAAAATCTTCTTCCATGCATATAAGAGTCTCTTTATGGTATACCTCAAATCTATGGGGTTTCTCTACATATGTTCTTTGTTCAATTATTTTTGGAGAACATTCTTTTCATTCAACTGATGTAAGCTTAAACCATGGATAATGCCGAGAACTGATATAATGGCTCATGTAGAGATATATGTGGTTTACTTGGAACAAGCAATGTCATAGTCTTCTCCCTCCATGCAGGAGAACCTCTAATTTTGGATCTCACAATGATTACATTCATAATTATTTCATACACCATTCTTCATCACAAATTTTATTTATTCTACTTGATTGCTTCTAGAGGGTTCAAATCAAGTTGGTAATCTTGTGATTCTCAATATAATGGTAGTTGAATTTTCTTTCTTTTTGGGAATCTACAAGTTCTTCCCCTCATGTTTCTCTTTTTGCTCTTGGGTCCATGGGTTTTGTATATAGATTCCATCCCTAAATATTCCAACTTCTTCCCTTTCATCAAGGATCATGGATGTGGATGGACAACCATATGGATACTTTAAGGATTCTTTTGAAGAAGGCTTCTTCTAAATTCAAAATGAACACATACTGCTTTTCATGACTGCTACCATCAATATAATGAGAATTGATCATAGGATTTAGGATTATCTCCCTCTTGATCCTTGTTTCATACATGAATGCATGATCTTCTTTTTGGTGATATATAATCGTCTCTCTCTATCTAGGAGATTCCATGCTTCCGTCTGCGTCCTTATTGCCTTTCGCAAAGTGTCACAAATCTTTTTCCAATTTCCTCTCTTGATTGTTGAGTTCTTTACGTCTTTACTTTCTTTTGGGTTTCTTCAAGATGGTTTTGATTTCGGCTTATCTTGCAGCATTTACTTATGTTAATGGCTTCCATATGAATTGTTACCAAGGTTGATGTGTCCTTTCATGTGTATTATCGACTTGTAGTCATAATTGATAGAAATCATATCTTGTTGTTCTTCCATAGGCAAGTTTCTCTTGGAATATATTATCATCTTCTAGAAATGGAATTATGCATGATATGTATAGAAAACATGGTACATACAACAACTATGAAGAGTATTGTTAACTTGTCTTAGAAGATATGAAGAGTATTGTTACCTTGTCTTAGAAGAAGGAGTATGTTTCATCCTGCTTAGTCTTCTTTGTAGGTTCCTTTTCTTCTGCAACTGATGCTTCATGTGTCTCCTTCCTTTTCTCTAGCTTGGGATAATGATTCTTGTAGTGACCATATTTTCGACAGTTGAAGCATTGTATTTCTGACATATTTTTCTCTTGATTTGGCTTCTTCCTTGAGCCAAACTTCCTTTTGTTCCTGAAATTATTGAATCTTGTTGTGAAGGCTTAATCATCGTATTTATTTTGGGGTTTCTATTTTGCACTAGTCCTTGATTCTTCTTGTGCACAACAAGTCCAAAGTTCTTCAAATGTAGGATACTCCTTCCCTGTGTTCATGCTTGCGGAAAATGCATCCCATGACTTGGAAAGACCATTGAGTACTATATTTACCAGTTCCTTCTCTGAAATGATTTCTTCAATAGCTTGTAGTTGATCTATTAACTGAGAGATCCTCACAAAGTATGATGTTATGCTGTCATCATCATTCATCTTCATGTCACGGAGCTCATTCTTCAGACTTATTACTTGTCCAATGTTTCTGACTGAGAAGAGGTTTGTTAGGGCATCATACATCTTCTTAGATGAATCATGATGGGAGATGTAGGGTATCAAGTGGTCTTTTATAGAATACAATATGATACTCATGGAATTGATGTCATTGTCTTTGAACTTCTCCATAACTGCAACATTCTGTGGTTCCTTCTCTTTTCCTTCTTCAAACTTTGGTTCCACGATCTTTCCTTCACGATATCCAGCACTTTATTCTTGGCAAGGATGAGGTCAATCCTTGTCTTCCATGCTCTGAAGTTAGAAGCCCCATCTAACTTGTTTTCTAACTTCATAGAGTAAGTCATGGCTACCTTGACTTGGTCAACCCTAGATTTGATCAAAAACTCAAACTTGACATCTTAGCTTGTTGAGAGTACCAGGAGATGCGCTAGGCTGAGGCGCACTAGTTTATCCTGAAATTAGGTCAATCCCTTCACTTAAGGTGCCTCAATGAGAGGATTAGGGTTTCTGCAACTGCACCTGCTAGTAACCCTAGCGACAGTGCTTTGGTGACTTCTCCTACTAGAAACCCTAGCGGCAGTTCTTTCAACAAGCTTAGTATCCTTATGGTTATGCTCCCTTCCAGTGGTTAGACTGAATGAAGGAGGTGTGGGCCCATAACATGTTAGAATATGATGGATGTACTCATTTAACCATAGACAATATCACTATTGTCACCCAACCATAGGTCGAATCCACACCCGAGCACCTTAATCTTGACAGAGAATCATTTCGGAAGCAAAACCTAGGATAGATAGCCAAACAAGATAGTGCACTTCTCTCCAAGGATAGTGCACCAAGAAATAATACCAAAAGATGATCAGAAAGTCCAAACCCAGAGAAGACCGAGAATAAAGACTGGCAGCAACATCTTCTCCAGAACTTGCACACAAAACTGCCCAACTGCAATGTGCACAAGTGTGCAATTGTAGTTCTGAGAATGCCTGCCAGAATGAAGACTAGCCTTCTATATTTATACTAAAACTGGCAAACTGCCTGGGCCAACTTCTCATTTTGGGTGCCTATTTACTTAGTATATAGTATTTCCTTTAGCCGACTTCTTCTCTTGGAGGATAATAACCTAATACAAATTATCCTCTTGAGCCGACTTGTCTTCTAGGGTTATTAGAAAACTAATTAGGGTTTCTTCTTTCTTCCTAAAATATTCTATTCTCATCAGGTTTACACGTGGAGGTAAATACCTCCCACGGCTACCATAATATCAACAGATTGCACCCAAGAGGAATCCAGATTGATATCCAAGTCGCAAAAGACAAATGATGATGAAAATCAATCCCTTGCTGCTCAAGTGAAGAAGAGGAAGGAAAGGGAATAAGGCAGTCCAAAGAAGTATAAGAGACCATGTTACAAGAAGGATGTGTTCAAAGATCATATGCCACAACCACAAGGAGATGGGACACTATGTCGCACAATGTGCTCTTAAACGTGAAAAAGGGAAAGATGAAGCACCATGCACATGCAACAGATACTAAAGAGAAGAAGTCAAAGGATGAAGAGTATGTCTCTTAGCCAATGATGATTCCAAGCACATGACCATGGAGTAGGAGAAACAATAGAAGACAACTCAAGTGGGACAATAACAACTAGACTCCAGGGTTTCATATCAAGTTTGATATTTGATATTGTTGTAGCTTATGGAAGTATTGTAACTAAAATAACGGTCTTTAAAGTTCATTATTGTTATTTCTATCAATATTTAGGAACACTTGAATGTTGTTGGTATGATTATCATTAAGAAAACTCTCATGGTTTAGTATTAATGATGTTATTGTTTGCAACATAAAATTGATCTCCTCTAGGAGATGTTCTTGGTTACTAACCTTGTTTCATGCAAGTTATCTTCCATGGAGGATACCATGGAGATTGTGTTGTTCTTGTTTCTTGTTCCGGGAAGGTCACAAGTGATGGCTCTAAGAGAGAGCTATAATGACGATTGCATGAGGCAACAGATTAGATGGTCTCTAGTCGTGACATGGAACAAACTATCCAGATATGGAGCTATGTACACGATCGTACACATCCATATAATGAAGAGGATAAAGTTAGAACTTTCTAGCAAGAAGGATACATTTACATGATACATAGTATCTCATATGGAGATTGATTGTGAGGAGCAGAAGGCTCTCAAGATGACCATACAGATCCCTCTATTTTGGAAAATCATTCTTCAGATCATCAGGAAGAGTTAATAGGGCTAGAAGGGCCTACCCAAAATCGTTACAGTGGCTAGGAAGAGACCAAAAGGGTCCCATGGTACTTTGTAGGATGCAAAGTGCATGCAGTCATATGGAATTGATTAACCATATCATGAGGAGGCTAAAATGGTTCCACCAATGGTGAGGTAGGCAGCCCCACCAAGTACTAGTTCAGAGGGAGTCAGCCCTCAAGATCCATTAGGAAGGAGCAACCTCCTAGTACAGTCCATAGAAGATCATAATTTAGAGGAAGTACAATTATTTTCTTGAAGTATTCTCTTTAATTAAAGCCTCATTAATTAAATTACATCATCAATATACACATATCTAAAATGTGTCCCTTTCCCTTTTAATAAAAGTTTTTAAATAAACTTTTATTTTTCAAAATTCAATTCATTGTCCTTTTAAAGTGGGGGACTATGTTTTAATTTTCTAGAAATGTTATTCAACCGTTTAGCCATGGAAATCACTTCATATGGTATCTTCATATTCTTATATTTCCAACAATATAATTTTTTCCCAAATCCGTCGTCTGGATCTCAAGATATGAGCTCGTGAAGTTGAGTTGTCACGCGGGCCCATTAAAAATGAAGCTAGCTGATATTTTAATTTTTGGGGGAAATGTGGTCACTTTCAGCCCTTAAAAACTATACCAACATATTCTTCGTCAAAATACCTTTCCAACGGTATAAATTGTCCATGATTCTGATACCTGGAGCTCAAGTTATGGCCTCTGCAAAATTAACACTCAACCACCTTCGATCAAAATTGATGGGCAAATCTCAACCCTTGGATGAATTTCGTCCTTTTCTTCACTAAATTCGACTTTTCTTCATATAAGTTATCCCATATGCATGGAATTTTTTTGTATATAATGGTATATAAAGTTAAGTGAAACATAGACTTAACAAGAAACAATAAGAGAGGAGATTATGGAGCTTAGAGGATTCGACCCTTGGAAAATTGTTAAATAAAATAATAATTTTGCATGTCAAGTCAACCACCAATCTTCCTAGTCAGCATTGATGAGTCACCATCCACTGCCACATGTCAACAATAAGAATCTTCCATGTGTCTCCATTAGTTAGATGTCATTTGTAAATTCTCCATAGGTTGCCATGTTTCATGAGTTAGGTGGTTGACAAGTGGAGTAATCTGATTAGTTAAGGGTGCACCAATAATTGATTGCCATGTGGAAATAACTCATTGGTTGGTAGCTCAAGTATGAAATAATGTTTAAGCATAAATTTTAGGTGTTGGAAGGTGAACGAGAGAGGGGGAAAGGGTAGTTAGGGAGGGGAGAAATGTAGGAGGCGAAGGTGAGGGGGAGGGAGAAATGAGGGGAGCGGACTTTCAGACTCGCGGGATTGAGGGATGTGAGGGGTTTGGGAAGTTTGAGAGTCTGAAAGATAGAAAAAGTTTTAAGTATGAAATAAAAGGGGGGGGATAAGGTGAGTGAGTAGAGTGTTGGGTTGGGGTGTGAGATGAGTCTGAGTCCGAAAGGACTTAGAAAACAAGACTGAGTATAGAGTGGTGAGGGGGTGTGGGTGAGTGGGTGTCCGTGAATCCGACACTTTTTAAAAAAAAATTGAAGTATGGAGAAATAAGGAGAAGGTGGAAGATGAGAGAAATTCTAAGTGTTGTGAAGGGGAAGAAATAAGATGGGGGTTTTAATCCTATAATATTTTGAAGAAAACAAGGGTCTTGGGCCCAAAAAATGGATATGTTTCCGAGGAATTAGCTTTATTCCACATGGAAGAGGTGCCATTTTCCGCTTAAACTTTAAACTTGGATATCTTGAGCATGGAAACTTGGATTTCTGATCCGAAAAATGCGTGGTGAAACTGAGACTAAGGGACACGCAATGAAATTATAATAGTTTAAAAGTTTTGATCTTCTGGTATCAATTTTTTTATTATTCCAGGAGAGGCAACCTATAAGTGACCAAATTTTGGTCAAAAACTAGCTCCAACTATGGGACAGTGACCCCCTGTGGGTTGCTGAGAACACAAAAATATCAAGACCAGTTTCCTTCTTTATTGAGCTATGAAGTCATATTCAAAATGAATTCTTGTAATTATTCTTCTTTCATGGAGTTATCTTCAAATTTGACTGCCTTATTATGAAAAACTAAACTGAAGAAACAAAATAAGTACATACATGATCTACCTACGCTATCTTACTTGAAAGAAAAGGGGCATCTTAGGTGTAGGTAAATTTCGAATGGAGCCATTCAATCATTGACTTGATCTTCAGATTGAACTCAAAAACTTTGAAACATATTAGGACTTGCACCAATGAGTCAGGGGCACTCTCAATGTGTACTGGAGAAAAATTGAACCAAGTGTGCTGAAAATTTGATTGCATTGTTTGGGAAACAATGCTCTGAAACCATAATTCAATGAAATTGATTCTTGTTTGCTCGAGAATACTATTGTCTTTGATTATCTGAGGAGTTTTCAATGCAAGAATACATTCATTTTTTTCCTTATCTCCAACTACTTCCAAGGTTCTCGATTCATCAATAATATCTTGAAAAGACTCTTCTTTCTTGTAAAGGAAATCTTGCTCATCACTCTTCTCAAGATTCAATTCTTTCACCAATTCTTGTTTTTGCAAGTGCTCTTGCAAATTTTTATCTTCTGTTGCAAGGCTGAAATCTTCTCGTGGTGGAGGCTCCTTGATTTCATTCTCAAATTTGTTGCTTCAAAGATCTTCATATGGAGTATATGAAATGCCAAAGTTTTCTTTTTGTAAATTGGAATTTTCATCTTCATCTTCAACAACTTAACTTGACTTAGAAATTTCATCCAATCTTTGATTAGATTCTTCTTCAAAATTAATCATATCATTAGCTTGTGTCCATATGGGATAGGGTGGCTGGGAAAAAACATTTAAAGCATCAACAAAAACATATGAATGCACTTTTGGGATGAACTTTTTTGCAAATGAATCTTCTAACACATATCAACTGGTAATGGAGTTAGGTATTAATGAGATATACCATTCAAGACCATTCCATCACAGAGTTTATAAGAATAATCTACATGTAACATTGTCTTCAGTGAGGTTGAAATCATGACATGTACTTTTTAAATTAAACAAGTGTTGCTCTACATCTTCTGAAGCATCCCTAAAGAATGTAGAAAAAAATTCAATAGAAATATCAGGCATTCGAAAATTTACTTCTGGTAGATTTAAAGGGGTTTTATGAAATCGCCTCCTTCTTTGGGTTTTNAAATAATAATTTTGCATGCCAAGTCAACCACCAATCTGCCCAGTCAGCACTGATGAGTCACCATCCACTGCCACATGTCACAAATTTATTGGCTGCAACATGTCTCCAATAAGAATCTTCCATGTGTCTCCATTAGTTAGATGTCATTTGTCACTTCTCCATAGGTTGCCATGTGTCATGAGTTAGGTGGTTGACAAGTGGAGTAATCCAATTAGTTAAGGATGCACTAATAATTGATTTCCATGTGGAAATATCTCATTGATTGGTAGCTCAAGTATGAAATAATGTTTTAGTATAAACTTTAGGTGTTGAAAGGTTAACGAGAGAGGGGAAGGGGTAGTTAGGGAGGGGGGGAAATGTAGGAGGTGAAGGTGAGGTGGGGGGAGAAATGAGGGGAGTGCAATTTTAGACTCATGGGAGTGAGGGATGTGAGGGGGTTGGGAAGTATGAGAGTTCTAGAGTCCGAAATATAGAAAAATTTTAAGTATGAAATAAAAGGAGGAGGGGGATGGGGGTATAAGGTGAGTGAGTCGAGTGTTGGGTTGGGGATTGAGGTGAGTCTGAGAGTCCGAAAGGACTTAGAAAAAAAGACTAAGTATAGAGTGGTGAAGGAGTGAGAGGGGGTGTGGGTGAGTGGGTGTTCACGAATCCGACAATTTTTAAAAATAATTTTAATTATGGAGAAATAAGGAGAAGGTGGAAGATGAGAAAAAATCTAAGTGTTTTGAAGGGGAAGAAATAAGATGGGGGTTTTAAGCCTATAATATTTTAAAGAAAACAAGGATCTTGGGGCCCTAAAAAAAATAAGGAAAATATGGGACTTGGGCCCAAAAATTTTGGATATCTTTCTGAGGAATTAGTTTTATTCCACATGGAAGAGGTGCCATTTTCCGCTTAAAATTTAAACATGGATATCTTGGGAATCTAATCCGAAAAATGCATGGCGAAGCTGAGAATGAGGGATACACAATGAACTTGTAATAGTTCAAAAATTATCATCTTCCGCTATCAATTGTTATATTATTCCAGGAGAGGGAACCTATAGGTGACCAAATTTTGGTCAACATGAGATTACAGACTCAGAGGCAGTCAAGCTTCAAAGGGAGCATGCAGACTCAGAGTGATCATGATCTCAGAGAGAGTTAGTTAACTCAGAGGAAGAATAGATCATTCAGAGGAAGTTCTCCCTCATATTTCGGTGGGAGAGAGAGATGTCTTCCAGGACTGACATTCAGATGCCATGAGTTGAGGAGACTATATCGTAGCCTCAAAGGCTTCTAGGAGATGTGAGATCTCCTGGGAGGATTCCATTGTTTTAGTATACTTTGCTATAGTTATAGAGGAGGAAGTCAGTCAGAAGGACTGGATATGGACTTTTCCTTAGTTC
>SNQJ01S0173900.1:23072-43362 GCA_010110895.2 Picea sitchensis | reverse complement strand
TCCTCTTGAAACTATTTCTTTGTCTCATGCTGTCTATTTTCTTACTTTTATTGATTATTATAGTAGAAAATCTTGGATTTATTTTTTGAAACATAAAAGAGAAACCTTTGGTAAATTTCAAGAATTTAAATCCATGGTTGAAAATGAATCTGATAAAAGTATTAAGACATTGAGAACTGATAATGGGGGGGAATTCACTAAAAAGGAATTTACTGCATATTTATCTAAGCATGATATTCAACATCAAAAGAATGTTCCTTATACAGCTCAACAAAACGAGGTAGCTGAAAGGAAAAATAGAACTTTGGTTGAAATGGCTAGATGTATGTTTTATTCTAAAGGATTACATAAAAGGTTTTGGGCTAATGCCATTTGTTGTGCTAACTATATTTTAAATCGAGTTCCTACTAAGACAGTTTTGTAGGTTACTCTCGAAGAAAAATGGAATGGAAGAAAACCTGATATAAGTAACTTTCAGATATTGGGCAGTGAATGTTGGGCCCATATTCCCAATGACAAACAAAAAAAGTTAGAGCCCAAGTCTCATAAATGTATTTTCATTGGTTATAGTGAGGATTCTAAAGCGTACAAGTTATTTGATCCATCTACCCAAGGTGTTATCATTCAACGCAATGTTCAATTTAATGAAGTCTCTCCTTCCCCTAAGTCTCATGAACCTCATGTTACCTTGAATTTGCCTTCATCTCTTGTTACTCCCATCTCGGTTACCCCTTCTTCCAGCTCTATGCCTAATCTTGATCCTAGTTCACCTACCTCTTCAAGTGCTCCTCATGAATGTTCCGAAGATAATAGAGTGGTTTCTGCCACTACCCCTCTTTCTGTTTGGGCTCGGAAAAACTCTTGAATCTGCAGGCTCTGAGATTGGTATTCCTTCTGATACTTGTCAAACTAGATCTGACTTTGCTCTTATGACTAAATTTTTGGCTACAAATGATCCTTTCACATCTGCTCAAGCTAAGGACAAACCTGAATCGAAAAAAGCAATGACTACAGAGTGTGACTCATTAATGAAGAACAAGACTTGGACTCTTATTCCCCTTCCTCCTAGACAGAATTTAGTTGGTTGTAAATGGATATATAAGACAAAGTTTACTGCAGAAGGACAAATTGAAAAACATAAAGCCCGGTTAGTAGCAAAATGTTTTTCTCAACAAGAAGGAATTAATTATTATAGTAAACGTTTGCTCCAGTTGCTGAAATGAACACTATACAATCTATTATTTCTCTTGTTGCATCTTATCAATGGGAACTACACCAAATGGATGTCAAAAGTGTGTTTTTGAATGGTGATCTTCGAGAAGACATTTATATGCAACAACCCCTTGCTTTTATCACTCCTGAAACTTCAAGTTTGGTATGCAAATTAAACAAGTCTTTATATGGTCTTAAGCAGGCTACTGGAGCTTGGTATGAGAAAATTGATAATTATTTCTTGAAGAATGGTTTCAAACAATGTATATCTGATTTGAATCTGTATGTAAAGCACTTTGTTGATGAAGTCCTTATTGTTGTATTAGATTTGGATGATCTTATCATTACTGGCAACCAGCTTGCATCTATACAGACTTGAAGAATAATCTTAAGAATCAATTTGAAATGACGAGTTGGGCAACTTGCACTATTTTATGGGTCTTCAAATTTGGCATATGTCCGATGGTATATTTATTTCACAACCTAAATATGCACATGAATTTCCTTGCTCGGTTCCATATGAGTGATTGTAATCCTTTACCAACGCTATTTCAGTCCGACGTAAAATTAATTCTTGATTGTACTACTCTTATTGATGCTACTTTTTACCGTCAACTTGTGGGCAGTTTGATCTATTTCACATATAGTAGGTATGATCTCTCTTTTTCGTTAGTATGGTCTCGAGGTTTATGCACAAGCTGTGAAATTTAATGACAAAATCAGCAAGTACTAGAATCTGTCATACATAGCAACCTAGAGATAATTATCTTCTATGAACTCTAAAATGTCCTAAACCCACATTCAGAAATTACCATAAGCAGAAATACACATTGCTAAACAATTGTCATGACCGAGAATAAACACAATGAAGCGACAACCATTCAACTCAAAACTTCGGTAGGCAATGCCAGGAAAACACCAATGTAGGAGCCAATGAGAGAGAGAGATTTTATTATCCAGCTTCAGGAAAGTACATATCAGCAGCAACAATATAATTTCCAGCAAGAGAAAAATACCTTCGGCACCCAAATTGTCCTAGAATTCTGCCCTGCGATTTCAGGTGCGGAAAATATGTTGTTGTATGGATTTGCCCTCTTCAGCACCTCGAAATATGTGCCAACTAACAGCAATAGAAAACTGCCCTCTTCATCAATTGAAAACGTTGAAAAGGCTGCCTCGAAATCCATGCAACAAGCTGCCTCAATTTCCATGCCAAATACGTACGAATGTATGGACTATATAGACTGTACAGATCCGTACAATACGACCTCTCTAACAGCAGAAAGTTAAATCACACAAAACAGAAATTCATCTTGGGAAATGTGCCCTCCTTAATGCCCTCTTTCCTCTCTCAAACATAATCTCTCTCAATGTTAGGATATTTAGACACTTAGGAGTTAGTTGAATCCTGCTTGGTCTATTGTGTGGATTAGGTAAAAGTTTGTTTCTAAGTGTGTTTCTTTAGTATGCATTAGTATGCATTTGTAGTTAGGAAATCGGCGGTCATGATATGTTCCCCATAGAGTGATCAGGCGGTTCATACTCTCCTCGATCTTAGAGGCCATTGATCCATGGCTTAACGCAGATGGTCGCTGATCTCTATTTAAAGAGCATGGAGGTCATTTACCCGATGATCGATTGTGAAACTCTCTTGTAAAATCTCTCTGTAATATTTTTCTTTGCATTAATAAAGCGCTCCAAGTGGTACGTGGGTGGGGCGTGGATGTTTCCCGTAGGGGTTTTACCATGAAAACATCGGTGTGTTGAACTTTGATCTGGTTATGTGAGCGGATTCTTGGTGTTCATCCTTTGTTGGAATACTGTGTTGTCGAACAATAATTATCCGAGCTTTTGTTTGAAGACCATCCTATTGTGAGTCGGGAATCGTGAAGCGAGGATGCCTCATCTCCATTTTTTTGTCATTTCCGTACATTTATAGGCTAAGAGAACTATTGCATTCGTTAAGAGCACTCATTTCAGTTTGGAACACTTTTAGTTTCACTCGAAAAGGTTTCCGTTCTTAGATCGACAATTACAATCGGTCAGGAGGTATAAAGTTTGAATAGCATTTTTTAAATTTTTTTCGCGATATTTTGATTTTATTTCGGTTTTGTATTTTTTATTTCCAAGGGTGCTACTCTTTTAGATGCTGCGTGTGCTCTTTGCCTTGTATGCGATCTCGGCAAATCCAGAAGCAGAGATAGGAAAACTTGCATTTCCTGGGTAAGCTAACGAGATCTAACCCTTGTTGTCATCGAAAAAAAAAAAAAAAATTTCTTGTGTGAAAGAGTTTTTTTTTTTTTCTTTTGCTTTAATAAACTGCTTCAAGTGGTTTCGTTGGTTGGGGCCGTGGATGTTTCCCGTGAGGGTTTACTGCGATGAAAACATCGGTGTGTTGATCTTTGATGCGGTTATGTGAGTGGATTCTTGAAGGTGTTAGGTCACTCTATTGGAATGCACCGTATTCAGCTGGTGCTCGATCTCCTTCTCAATGTGTCTTGCACACTACCCAGTAATTCTCTTATAATTGGAAAGTGACCCTTCACCTTCTCCAACCCTAGATCTAATGGCCAAGATCTAATCTTGCCCTTTACAAGATCAAGGGCATGATTCATTCCTCCAAAATAAATCACTTTCAAAATATTAAAGTACATTTCACTTTATAACATAAGTGCACTTTATGAGATAAAGTCGCTTTAATATTAAAAGGTACACTTTATTAAAAAGTCACTTTAATAAAGAACCACTTCTCACAACTTTATAATAACCCATTACAAAGTCAAGTATCTAGTGAATTGTAGGTACAAAGTAACTTCCGCACTAGAAACACATGTGGAGTACCTCCCGAGCTTAAAAACTAACACAAGCCTTATGAAAGTCATTGGTAGGAAGCAAAGAGAATTCTCAGATATTTACAGGGAACAGTGAATTATGGCGTTTTCTATTCAAGCAGGGCTACAGTTTCTCTTCTTGGTTATATAGATTCTAATTGGGCAGGTGGCAGTTCAAATAGACATTCTGCGGTACATCTTTGACTTGGATTTGAGTCGTTCATGGTCGATAAGAGAACAGAACTTTAAACTTTCTTCTTATGAAGCGATGAGGCTGACTAAAGCAATTTGTTATGACATGTTCTTACAAATCTTGGATTGGTTCAAAAATCAGCTACAACATCAATATGTGAAAATCAGAGTGCAATTCATCTTTCATGTAATGCAGTGTATTAGTCCAAAACCAAACACATTGATCTTGATACTCGCTACATTCGAGATCTTGTTGCGGATGGTGTTATTTCTTTGGAGTATTGTCCCACAGAGCAACAAAGAAAAAATATCTTCACCAAATCCATGGCCGAGAGGCAAAGGATTTGTGGGCCGAAGTTGTTGAATGAGAGAAGTTGTCATCAAGGGGAGTGTTGATGTAATGCCATTTTCTTCATAAGTGTTCCTTCTCCTAGTTTTATTAAAAGTGTTGGAATGTCTTACTATGGAATGTATTTTCTTTCTTGTTCTTGCAAGAAGTGTTGGAAGTTATTGTAATTCCATCTCCCTCCATAAATATTCCTTCTCCCTAAGTCATCATTAAAGAGTGTTGGAATGTGGTACTTTGGTAGGCAATAGTGTCTAGTGTTATGTCGAAAGAAGTTGTAATCTTGTGTAAAGAGTTATCCCACAAGGTTACGAAGCATTAATTCTTGATCGAAATGTCGGTAGAATCGGTCTTGGGTGCAATGCTCATCCAAAATTAGGAATGGGGGTGATTGGAACCTAACCCTAATTTATATATGTGTGTGTTTAATATTTTTTTTCCTAAATCACTAGCTATAGCTATAAATTTGCTAAAATCTAATTTAAATATGAAATATGCTTCAATTTTGTCACCGAAATGGATCAACTTCGGAAATAAGTCTATTCAAAAAGGAAAAAATAGAAGAATCTAATAAGAATGAGATTCTAATTAGAAAGAATCTAGTCTTGAAGTACGAGGGCTCTAGGCGAGTCCAGGTAACTAGGTTACCCATTCATCATGAAGTAAAACACTCTTGTTAATATTTATTATATAAAAGAGGTGAAATTACATTTATCCCATGTATTATTGGGATGTAAATCCTCCATCTCTCTTGGTATATAATAGAGGTAAGAGAGACACATGAGAGACATGTTGAAAATGTATTATGGGTAAAGAATTTGTGGAGGTACTATCAAGTGTAAGATTGGAGATTTATGAAGAATAAATAAGACAATACCTTCCATGGATGTTTCCCCACAATGGGGTTTACCACATATCTGGTGTACTCTTTCTCTTGTCTCTTCCTTTTTATGATTAAATGTTGTTGTTATATGGATAGGAGGATAGTTTAATAAGGTTCTTTTGTTGTATTGTTGTATGTTTATTCATATGTCTCAATATTCTAACAATCTCTTTCCCTCAAGGAACCATGTTTTTTAAATCAATTGATGCATCTGATAGATTTAAAGATGTAAACATGTTATTTCAACTTTGGATGAAATTGTTGTAACAATGGAGGAGACAAATGTTGTTCAAGTCATCATAGATAATGCCTCTAACAATGTTCTTGTTGGTAAGATGTTAGAGGTCACATTATCTAGATATCTAGGGATAACTAGGAGATCATGTCTCGAGCCCACGGTCCTAGACATGGAGTCTGGCAATTGACTTGAGCATGGCCCTTGAGGGCCCATCTTTTTCTTCTTTCGGCCAGACTTGTCACCCGGCTGATGCCGGCCTCCATCACTACGACTTTGGGCTTGCATGAGAAGGCTCTTGCTTCCTTAGGTAATTGGTCCGAGTATCATGTTATGTGTCATATTTGATCATTATAACCTTCTTATGTATGCATTAGATCTCTTTCATTTAGGATAGCCTTGGATCTTACACTAATCTATGACCATGTTGGGGTGATTGATTGAGTAGCTTAGCAAGTTGGTATTCATGGGTTTAGTTAGCACCAAGGGGTTTGAAGAACCATCGTCCGCTCCCCTCATATTATCTTTTTCGTCTTAAAAGCCACTCATCCATCCCATTCCCCTAGTCTACAGCCATTAGGATGACCATCCGGAATTTTATCTTGTCTTGTGGAAGAAGGGGATAAAGGCCGGGGGTAAGCGGTGGTAAAAGATAAAATCCATAGGAAAATAAAAACCTAGAGATGCTTGGCCGAGGGATCCCCGAGAAAGCAAAAGCCTCTCATTAAGAAACTGAGGGACCCTAAAGAAAATGATAAATAAATAAATGTGAAGACCTAACCAAAGAGGATGGGGATATAATCACGAGACTGAGCCCATTATGATCATAGGTATTTAGCGATATATTGTTGCCATCATCGGGTCGCAAACGAGTGACGCTGGTTGCATGGCCAAAGGAAGGGGTCTCATCACGAGCCGACCCTCTCATTTATGCGAAGATACTAGTGGAGTAGCGGGCTACCATTTAGTTGGTCACCAAGCCAAGGCGATGTCCTCTTCGTCAAGGCTTGTAGTAAAATGAAATTAAAGAAAGATAAAACTTAATAGACTTGGAAAAATTGCATCATGGCCCAATTATGACTAAGCCTCTACAAGAGCACCTGAGGCGACACCAACCTTGGTCTGACTATGACGGACATCCCTAAAACCACAACACGTGCCATGGTTTGAATAACCCTTTGAGAAACTTTCCTTTTCTTGTGGGTATTAGCCAATAGGTTGCCCTTTCGGTTTCCCTTAGCTTTTGTATAGTGGGTTTGTGTAATGTCTTGAGCTCTTAGAAGATTTGTTAGGGATGTTATACATATGTTGATAATTTTAATGATGAGATGTGATTTACATTGCTATGATGTCTAGGGCCCGATGAGCCCACAGGAGGCGTAGCTTTGATATCTGGGATAATACCGGCAGACCCAGGTACGAGAGGGTCGGTGCACATGGGGAGATGTTTCAGGACCTCAGCAGGTGAAGAGCCTCGAGATAAGGCGTTAAGGATGGCGGCGGGGCAGAGTTGTGGCAGTCCTTGCAGAGAGAAGAAGAAGGGCGCCCTCGTCAGGACGTTTTGGCATAGAACATGGCCTATGGGGATGTCGGTACTAGGTTGGGGCGTTGACTTTGATAGTCGGGGCTACCCGGGGGCAGCTTGGGCGTTTTGGAGCATGTGGCGGCGTCTTTGGGCTTCTTTAGCGTATGGCGGGTTGCAAGAGCGGGAGGGGCAACGTCTTGCCAGTGGATGATGATTATGCCCAAGCAGGGCCAACGTCTCCCAGCTAGGGAGCTGACGTCTCATTATTAGCTCATATTTTGGCATTTTAGCATGTAAAGTGACAAATGATTAAGATAATGTAATGTCTGCCATGGCCATTTTATTATTCCTATTTTGTAAATTAAAGGTCGTACATATAAATAGAGGGCGTTGCCTCTTCATTTGATGAGAACATAACTTGCTCTCATTTGAGGTCATCTTTTAGCTCTTGTCTTGGTTTTATTCTCTTGGAGTGAAGCGCCCTCTTGGAAGGCTATTATTTGTCAAGTGGTGCTCTTGTTCGTTGGAAGGTTTACAACTAGGCTTTGGATTTTTGCTTTGTGATCTTTATGTAGGTGTTTTCATCAAAACTTCTTGAATAGTAGTTGTTGATTTAACATTTGCATTAATTGTTATCTTGTTATTAGCTTAATCCTTGAAACCCTGAGGCCTACACACAAGTAGGTTGAGGGCTTCATGGTCTATGAATAGAGCTTAAGCCATTTGATTTGAGAGGTTTAGCCTAGCCATAGCTACACTAGCCATCTCATTTCTTGAGTTAGTTTTAAGCACAAGTTGAAGAAAAGTGATCCTGAGCCTAATTGAGTTACACCTCGAGGTTTTACTTCTAGGGTTTTAGAAAACCTTGTATTGAAACAACACTTTTCAGCCTAGATTTGTGTTCCTAAGCTAGCGTTTTGCCAGTAAGTCTTAGAGAAGGAAGCTTTAGGCCTAGCTTTAGCTACACCTAGGTAAGTCTTTCCTTCTTAGAGTTTGGGGTTGGTGGCCTTGCCATAGCAACACCATCAAACCCTAGCTCTCTTGTCTTTAAGTTTGAGTCCTTCCTAAAACCATTAGTCTCATCTCCATTGACTCCATTAACCCAAGGCACTAGTCTAGGATTGATCTTGAGCTTGTTATGCCTTAATTTCTTTTCAAACTATCTTTAAATTGCAACCCTAAACAAACCTAGCGTGTAACCCTAACGTTTTGAACTAACCCTAAGGCGATAACGTTTGTATGGTGGAAATATTGCTTGGCTAGAAAGGTACGTGTTATCTCTTTATAGCTGATGGAGTTGTACCTTTTCTTTGGTTGATTTTGACAAAACATCACTCCTAGGCTAGCTAACACGCAAACAACAAGTTTATTATAGGTGATGTCATACCTTGTTAAAATCTCTTGCTTGGACCTTAGCGTTTGACTTTGTCACCCTCCTTTGATTGGTTTGAGCTATTGATTACATTTGTGAGCTTGTTTGGTAAAGCGTTGTGCTCTTTCCTTCAAATTGATTCATAGATAAAGATTGACGTCACACTTGTAGCAAAATTGTAGGTGGCCATTAATCTTATGTGTGAGCTAATTGACATGTTGTGCATTAATGATATGATACAAGGTCTAATATTGAACATTGAATACTCTTGTCTTTTTATGCACTTATTGGTGAAGTAATACAAATATTTGACTTTGTTAGGCCATCATTAATGCAATAATAGCATTTGATCTTTTGCTCATATATGTTAAAGGATAGTCATTGATTTCATGAAGTACTAACCCACTTTATAGCATATTCTAGTCTTCTTTGTTTTGTCTAGCAAACAAGTGCATCATCAGTGGATTTCTCTCTCCTTGACTATCTCATTTGGCTGACAATCTGTGAAAGGGAATCAATTACCTTGATCCATTATACCTTAGCCCTTCATTAAATCCAGATTGCTGCTAAGGGACGTCTCTCCCTTGGACTAGCCCTCCTAAATAGAAAGACCCACCCCATCCCGAGGTAATGATGGGTGGGAAGCTCTGATACGCCCGGTTTAAGCCTTGATAAAGCGCCTAAGCCCTTCCACCACAAACCGTGCGATAACAAGTCAAATATGATAAATGGATCTGAACCAATGAATGGGTAAGATTCAATACCTGCAAGATTAAAAAGCGGCAATTCATGAAGGTCAACAAACTATGTAAGTAATGTAAATGTGAAAGTCAAATAAGACAAAAATGAGAATGTGAGAGGAAAATAGATAATTAAATGTAATAAGAAAATTGAATAGGAGAAGGCTAAGGAATGGGAAGTGAAGGGACATGGTCGTTAGCCTTACACAGTGCCTCTCAAGAAACCACTTCAGGTCCTCCCTCTCGGGGTGAATTGATGCTTCTTGGATGATCTCTCCTGCTCATATCTGCCAATTCAAGCCTAATCTTCCAATTCTTCCCGCCTTACATGAACCCTGAGTCCTTTTAGATTACTCTACCATGGTATATCAACTCTTATGCTTTACACCTCAAATGATATGTGCTTGCGTAGATGTACTTCATGCTTCATCTTTTCAATTGATGTGCTATGATTTCATGTGTGAGTTTCTTATCTAGAAGTGGTGTGATGGTTTCTAACTTATCATGAAAGTAATAAACATTGGTTATATCTTATAGCACTTCTTAACGCTAATAATTTTATTATTTTGTCTCGTTTTACCATAGGGGTGTTAATATTATGGTAGGTACAGGAGGTATTAACCTCCACGTGTGAATTTGGCCGAGAATAGGAACTCCGAGGAAGCAAGAGAAACCCTAATTGTAACCATAGAAGCCTTGTGGAAGCTCAAGAAGATAATTTATATTAGGTTATTAGCCTCCAAGAAGAAGTGACCCGAAATAATAATAATATACTAATGAGACTACTTACCCGAAGGAAGTGTTGACAAAGTGGCGGAACCACTATAAATCTGGTACGTTCTCATTTAACTTGACATCTCAGAGTGCAGTTCCCAGTTTGAGTGCTATGATTGCGGTCTTATCTTGAGTTTGGAGGAGAGGCTGCTGGTACAAGCTACCCGGCGGCGTATGAGATTTTCAGTAGCTTGAATATCTCTTGGCTAGAGTTTGAGACTATCGATCAGTCTTTGTTAAGCTATCTTTGGAAAGTCATTTCCTTTGTTTGGCTATCTAGCCTAGGGTTTTATAGGAGAAATCTCAGTCAAGGTTAAGATTACTTTCGGGCTTTGACCTATGGTTGGGTGGCGAGGTATCGTCAATGGTAAAACAAGCACACCATCTTCTATATTCTAAGCAGGAGTTATGGGCCCCACCCTTGATCCCGGCCTAAAACTGAAGAAACATAGCCACTAGGATATTGAGCTCGTGAGGAACTACCGCTAGGGTTAATAGCAGAAGAAACTTCCAAGACAATGCCGCTAGGGTTACTAGCAGTCGCGATTCTTGAAAACCCTAAACCTCTTGTTGAGGCTCCTTAAGTGAATGGATTGACCTAATCTCGGATAGATCAGTGCACCTATTGGCGCATCTCACAGTACTCTCAAAAAGCCAAAATGTAGAAGTTTGAATTTACGGTCAAATCTGGGGTTTGACCAAGTCAAACAACCATGGCGAACTCTATGAAGTGCGAGAATAAGTTAGATGGAGCCTTTAACTTCAGAACATGGAAGACAAGTTGACACGATCTGCCAAGAATAAAGTGTTGGATATCGTGAAAGGAGGAAAGATGGTGAAACGAGTTTGAATAAAGGAAAGAAGAAGGCATGAAACGTTGCGTATGGAGAAGTTCAAAAGATATTTGACATCAATGCCACTGAGTATCATAATTGGATTCTATAAAAGACCACTTGATACCCTATATCTCTAATCTTGACTCATCTAAGAATATATACAATGCCCTAACAATCTTCGATCAGAAACATTGGACTAGTTATGAGTCTGAAGAGTGAACTCCATAACATGAAGATGAATGATGGCAATGACATAACGTCATACTTTGTAAAGATCTCCCAGCTAGAGATCAACTACAAGCTGATGAAGAGATCACTTCAAAAAGGGGTGTTGAACATAGTACTCAATGGTCTTCCCAGACATGGGATGCATTAGCCGCAAGCATGAACTACACAAGGAGGAGTACACGACATTTGAAGAACTTTGGACTTGTTGTGCTCCAAGAAGAATCAGGATCAATGCAAAAGAAACCCCAAAATAAGTACGATGATCAGCCTTCACAACAAGATTCAAAGAACTTCAAGGACAAAAGAAGTTTGATTCAAGAAGGAAGACAAAACAAAAGAAAAGATATTTACATTTCATAAATACAATGCTTCGAAGCTGGCTCAAAAGAATCTCTGAGAATGGGTGTCGAGCTAAATAAAAGGATGGAGAAACATGAAGCGTCGATTGCCAAAGAAAAGGAACCTACAAAGAAGACTAGCGGGATGGAAGAGACTTCTTCTACTAAAAGAGTAACAACACTCTTCTTATTCCTTATACATATCCTGTTTGCATCGTCTCTACACATATCTTGTTTGCATCGTCTTTATATGCAACTTCTTGTATATCTATCTCTTGGAAGATAGTATGTTCCAAGAAGAATTATACCTATACAACAAGATAAGAATGAAGATCATTAAGATAATACACATGAAAGGATGAAATACAAAATCATGTAGGCTACTAAGATAAGCGAATCCAATCATGAAGAGACTTAAAAGTCGGACATCAAGAGGAATTGGAGAAGACTTATGACAACAACTAAGAAACGGGCGTGGACTTTGTTAGGCGAGAGAGCCAAAATTATATATTGCGGAAGACAATAAGAATGCAAATGGAAGTATGGTGTCCAGACGGAGGGGCGATTATATGCACTCTTACATGAAGCAAAAGTTAGGAGAATAATCTTATGATCCTTTGAAGATGATGAAATGTATATGCATGGTAAGCCATGAAAAGGTGATCACGTGTTCAGCTCAAGCGCAAAGACCTTTTCAAAGAGAATCCTTAAAGTATTCACGAGTTTTCCATCCACATCCATTGATCCTATGATGAAAGGAAGAAGTGGAATCTCAGAACATGGAATCTACAAAAGAAACTCCATGAACCCAAGAACTAAAGAAAAACATGGGAATTCCAAGAAAGAAGAAAAGCGGAACAACTAGTCATTACATCAATAATCACAAGATACCAAGCCTGATATGAAAGCAATCAGCGGAAAATGAAAATTAAGTAATGAAGAAACGGTGTATGGAAGACTTATGAATGAAAGCATTGTGAGATCCGGAACCAGAGGTTCTCCCAGATAGAGAGAAAATACTATGATGATTACTTGGCTTTCGATTACACTAGACATATCACTACATGAGTCATTTTATCATCCGCAACATCCATGATTGGAGTTCTACATCAGATAAAAGCAAGATTGTTCTCTAGAGAAATTGAATATAGAGCATATGAAAGAGCAATCTCAAGACTTTGAGACATGCCAAAAAGAGACTCATGTATGCGGATAAGAAGAAGACAACTTGGTGAAAAACCTCCGGTGCATATCTGGTGAAGATTTCCTATAACATCGAATGACTACTTTCGGTCGGATCTCATGATGATAGAAAAGTGCTACTTGGATATGTTCCGGTTCTCCAACTATGATATACTCTATTGTTGGATCTACATGAAGCGCTTCAAAGTGTTCGGACAAAGTACAAATATTACATTATCCATGATGGGGGTAAAAAAGGAAAAGAAGTGGTTCTCCAATATATATCCCAACTGATGAGTAAACTGTGTGAATATCCTGATAAAACCTCTATCGAGAATCAAGTTTGCATATTTCAGAGAGAAGATGGGGATCATGGAAAAAACTCATAAGGAAGATTCAAAGCTAGAGAAGGTGCGGAAAAATATTCTTGAAAAACATTTATTTTGTGATTTAAATAACTCTCAATTTAGGAGAATGCTTGAAAAATATTGAAAATAGTCGGATTAGACGAGATGCTCTGCCGGAAAGTGGATTGAATTTCTAACAGGGCGATGACTTGTGTAGTTAACGGGAATGACTGATGTGATGTATCATATATGACATTGACTTCCCATTGTGGTTAACATGGGGAGTGGTCTAGAACAACCATTCTTAGCGATCCTCACGAGTAGTGTTCACGTAGAATGGTCCACCTCGCCAGAAAATCATTCTTCAGTTCCTGATTGTAAGCGATTTCAAAAGATGGTCGTTTTGAGTTGTCTGGGGCGGAACATTCCTTAAGGCGATCATTCTCTCGGAGTTACTGCTGTTTGATGTCGAGGAATGGCCAGGGAGTGAGAATGGTCGAACTGATTATTCCTTAGGCGGAACTCATTCTCTCCGGGGTTACACTTTGTTTTAGTGTCGGAGGAATGGCCCCGGGGTGAGGAATAGTCAGGCTGTGTCGGGGGCAGTCGTCCTTAGGGTTTATACATTCTCTCCCGAGTGCACTTTAATTAGTGTAGGAGGAATGGCCGAGGGTGGGGAATGGTCCAAACATTTCTTAAGGGTTTATACATTTGTCGAGGTGCACTTTGATTAGTGTAGGAAGAATGGCCGAAATTTGAGAAATGGTCGGTTCGAATGAGACAATCTTTCTTCCTTGTTTGTGAAGAATAGAGGCCGAGATAGCACATTAGCGATAGGGTAGATATTCTTCGAATCTCTGGCGACGGTGAAAAGATTATTGAAGGTGCGATTTATCTTTACTTTGATATTTTTCTATGCGGGATAGCATCAGATGATTGTTATGGAACTAATGTCTCGGACAATGAATATACTCACATGGTGAATGTTCCAGCATTGCGTGGCTTGAATATTCTTTGAGCTTTCACAAATGTGAGTGAAAGATTGGCTTAGATAATTCAATCTATATCATCACATTGTTTACGTACGTGCTATCAAATGTTTTGTTATGAAGATTATGTGGCGATGAGTAGAATACTGTGGCAAATATTCTTCGAGAACTCCTGAGATGGTGAAGATTGTGATTTCGTCGGTTTATATCATAACATTATTTATCGAATGTGATGGATATGGATAATATGTTTATCTTCAATGGGTGTTGATCAAGTACTTGTGTGTTACTTGATGTGGTATTGAACCAACTGGATTGTAGTTATGTACTACTATGAATGAACAGAGGTGTGTTCTATCCTTGTTCTAATTGCCTTGAAGACTATCGGCCGGTTTGTGGAGATAATGATCATTGGATGAATGATGAACAGAGATTTTTTCAGATGGAAAACAGTTTAGAGCTTTACTCCTCTTGTATCACTCTATGGTGAAGTAACTTATCCGGCATCATATCTAATTACTCAGAAGAAGTATGGTTTGAGAGATGATGCGGTGATAGTGATAATTGATGGTGATGCTCATGATCTAGTCATAAAATAGTCTAGATGACTATTGATGCTCTTGGGTAAATGGTATATTTTGTGCTCAAGTCCATTACGTAAATACCTCTCTAGCTAGGAAAGAGTGTTAATAATATGAGCTGCAGGAGGTATTTGCCTCCGCGTGTGAACCTGACGATGATAGAATACTACAGGAAGCAAGAATAAACCCTAAAAGTTATTAATAACCCTAGAAGCCTTAGAGCTCAAGAAGATATTTATATTAGGTTATTAGCCTCCAAGAGAAGAAATTCGGCCGAAATAATAATAATATATTGAACATAAACTTATCTAGAAGGAGAAGTCGTCCCCAGTAAACTGGTAGGATTATTATAAATACAGGGCTCCAGTTCTTATTTGTAGCATCTTAGAATTGCATTTTTGCAGTTTGGTGCGTATTGTAGTTGCAGTCTTGTGCGTAGTTTTGGAGGAAGAGATGGTGCAGTTGTAGTAGCAGCAAGTTCTCAGTTTTGGTGTGAATATCTCTTGGCTAGGGTTTGGGACTATCTAATGCAGCAAGTTTTCAGTATTGGCTTGAATATCTCTTGGCTAGGGTTTGGGACTATCTAATCAGTCTTTTGTGTTGCGCTACCCTTGGAGAGAGGTGCGCTACCCTTTGTTTGGCTATCTAGCCTAGGGTTTGCTTCCGGAGGAATTCTCGGTCAAGGTTAAGGTGCTCGGAGGGAGGCTTCGGCCTATGGTTGGGTGACGAGGGTATCGTCAATGGTAAAACGAGCACACCATCTTCTATATTCTAATAGGGGGAACATAATTGTCCTTAGATAAGTGTTGTCTTGACTTATGACTAATTGTGCTACTGGTAATCTGGTTGAATAGTGTATCCATATCCTAACCACATCTAACACTTTCCATACCATCCCTTTCACTACGATCATGTTCATAAAAAAAATACTATCCCTGCTTATGTTATCAAATGTCACCCAACAAGGTCTAAATGAAAAAAAATGTAAGCCAAAAAGGCTAGAGGTATAATCCCTCCTTAAAGGCTTACAAGTACAAAAAATGAAGATGCATAGCTCAAAAGGGCTAGCTGGACCAATAAAAGACCTTATACATCATTAAAAATGACTTTGAGGGTCAAAACATAAGGCTACCCTTCCTTTTCCATCAATTATTCATCAAATTTACCTATCTCTAACCAAATTACTTAGGAAATACCTTTTTTCCTAGGAAATTGACACATGTAATAAGGGTGAAGTTGTCCCACCATGGTAAACTTAGGCAATTTACAAAATTAACCAACATTGAGTTGTCGTTAGAGGATATTACTTAATGTTTGTTGCCTAATGACTTGTTTTGAAGCCTAATGCATCATTATAGGTGGGTGCCCCACATTGGGATCCGTGCACTATGCCTCAAGATCTGTATCATTGTCTTGAGATCCATGTACCTATATTCAACCATATCTACATGCATTAGGATCCATGATATTTTCTTAGGATCTGTGTCACTGCGTTGGGATCCATGACAACACAATGGACAATGATGAGGATGCCACATCATCACAGAGGTGTCAACATCAACACTTTGTACACTTGTCAACATATGGAGAATTGTATGAGCCACATGGTCATATATCCACTTGGCACACGTGAAAATTTCTCTCCAAGGCACATTTTCTCTCTCCTAGAGTTCACACGTGTTTCTAGAACCTTCTAGAAGGGGAAAACCTCATTTTTTATTGTTCACACGTGTGAATGAGTTGTTGAGTGAAATATTCCATATTTTTGGGGTTAGTTAGGAGTCGCCCTAGTTTTGGGTCCTCCTTTGACTGTTGACATCACACATGTTTCTAGAAGGTGTTTGTTAGTTTGTTTTGGACCACACATGTGGAATTTGCTCTCTTTGAGGATGCCCTACCTTTGAGGAGTTTGTTGTTCACAAATTCAAGAATTTTCCTATGGTTTGACTTGGGAACATGGTTTTGGGCTCATGGTTTTATTCCAACACATGGTATGAGCACATGGTTTAACCCCAGCTCATGGTTTTCATTGTATGGTATTGAGAGGCTCCTCACCTATTTAAGGGAGTCACTCTCATTTAGCATGGTTGGAAATGGAATGAAAAGGCTTATTTGCTCAATATTGTTGTGTTTACTTCTTTATTTCTTTGAATATATTATTCTAGGTTTAAAATAGAAGGGTTTTGGCATGCAAATTTCATTGAGGAATGGGCTATTGCAACACAAGCAAAGCAAATCAGGTATGATGCTAATATATGTTATTTCTTTGTGAATTTTAAGTTAATTCTTTTGAATTAGAAGTGGTTATCATAGGGTTTTGCCTCTTCACCCTAGTTTTGGTTTTAAGATTCAAAGTTTGCAGTACTTAGGTTCATTTCCTTTCGGGTTAACCTCCGTGTGATTTTTGCAAAGTTTTGATCTCAACTTTGATGCTCACCAAGCATTCTCTAGAGATGTTTGGGACTTCAACACTAAAAGGAAAAGAGGGCAACTACTCAAGGAGTGGCTAAGACTCCATGCCCAATGGTAGCAATCAGTTTTCATGTTTCTTTCCCTCAATCTCAAATTAATTTTTCCCTTTTCATTTTTGTTTTACAAGCAACCTAGGGTTTGATGGTTATATATTTTAATCTGGGTTGCTTTTCCAAGTTTGTAATGTCCCCCACCTCTTGATAAGAGGTTAGCAGAGACTTAGTAGTCTAGTTGTCCCCACTAGACTATAGTCTCATGAGTCCTTGGGACTAAGAAACCCCAAAGTATTCACCTAAGCACAATGTTATAATTTAAAAGTGACTTTGGGGAAAAAGGTAAAGAAAGTGGAGAAAAGACCACATTAGGAAAAGCAAAGAGTTAACCTTAGAAGGTGGTCAACTAACTCAACTGAGAAATAGAACAGGGGTATAAAAGAAAAAGGAGGGTGCCTCACTCATTATTCTGGTTAGTATTACTTTTGCATCTTGAGCTCTAGAGCCAAAGACGTTTTAAGGGTTTTGGGATAACAAACCCTAGAGATCAGTTCAGAAGCGAAAGATCCCACCTATCCTAGTCCAAGCTTGGTCATGGAGGTGCAATATTCCTCCCCCACCATTCTACAACAGCTACAGGTTAATCAGCCAGTGGATGAAGAGGTAATGTGTAGTTTCTGGGGTTTTCAAGCAGGGGGGGGCGCACTTGTTGAGAAGGATCCACTAGATCTGGAGAGAGGAGAACGTTTTGGGTCCCAAAACCCATTGGCATTTCATTGTGTGGCCTAGGGCGCCTTTTCTAGCCTATTGTGGAGGGGATTTCTCTGGTAGATATTTTATTGGGAGCTTGGTATGAGTTTGAGAGGAGGAGGGCACACTGCAGAAAGGGGATCCATCAATTTGAGGGATCAGAACACCTTCAATCAGCCCGATACTCAACCATGGAGTTTGTCTTACCATATCTACTGTTCTAGTGATTTTGGTAGGGTTTGGAGGCATTGAGGAGGGAGGATGAAATATTGGTGAGCTACAACTAACAGGAAGTACGCAACTCAGCCAGGGAGAGTAGATCCATCTCTTGAAGAGAAAGAAATTGATCTTGTTCCTTTCTCCAGGGGTTTGCGTTGCCTTTGGAGGGTATTCTCTTCAGTCTTGGAGCTTGTTGGAGCAGCTATCTTTTTAGCTTGATTATTCTTCTTGTATGTATCCAAATCTGCAAATCTAGTGTATCAGGATCATCATGTTATCTAAATAAAGGTCAGATCTGAAGTTGTTGGCTATTTCTTGGTATCCATTGCTTGTATCTTGTCATTTTCTTGTGTTATATGCTATGTTCCATATCTCTATGCTATAATCTTCAAAGAACACACCCTCAATGTGCAACTTTGATGAAGTAAACCTGCATAACACACTGAAACAATAAAATAAACAGTCAAACAACCCTTGGTTCCGGGCAAAATCAGCTTGGGAATATTACAGTGGTATCAGAGCGTTAAATCCTCCCAACTTGTGGGGATTAGCGCATACAAAAGTT
Organism: Picea sitchensis; assembly: GCA_010110895.2. Classification (NCBI taxonomy): domain Eukaryota; kingdom Viridiplantae; phylum Streptophyta; class Pinopsida; order Pinales; family Pinaceae; genus Picea; species Picea sitchensis. Next base: position 24,752 of record SNQJ01S0173900.1, on the reverse strand, counting down.
CAGTCGTATCTATATGGGAAGGCACGGAAAACAAACAGGTGAACCAGAAGCAGAAATGGAAGGATCAAGTGATGAGAGTGAGCCACAGGTTTTAACAGGTATAGCAAAGGAGTTGAAAAGATCCATAGACAATACCCAATATACACTTCAACACCATCTACAGGAAACCCAGGAGACAATGTGCAGGGGACAAATTGAAATGAGGGAGACCTTGGAAAAACTAAATGTTATCTAGGAAAAGATTGCGCAACTCCCGATGCAGATGACCCATGGTGTGAATGGCCCAAACATTAATGCAAACAAGGAAGCCAGTGGTTCTCATGGGGGAACTAGACCTTATCATGAGCAGTATCTCCACTACCATACAGAGGGACAGAACTTTGGAGGGGGGAATTCCAGGGGGCCAACACACAGTAGGGCCACCCCTAGACCCTATATGCCTACATTTTTGGATGGCCAACACAGGATAACCACTTCAATGAAATAGAAGACAACTTTGAGGAATATGTCAAGGAGTATGCAGCATTGAGTGCAGGATTCAGGAGATAGGTTGCCTTGGATCAATATTGTGGTATCAAGTTCAGGGGTAGACCCAAAAACTATCACAGGAACAACAATGAGTTGGAGCACAGGGCAAGTAAGATGAAGATTCCATACTTTGATGGATCTTCCAGGGTAACTGCGCAAGCTTGGGTGCGGAAGTTAGATACCTATTTACAGCTTAACCCCATGAGGGAGATGGATGCCATCAAGTTTGCCACCATTTATTTGGAAGGCAAAGCTCATGATTGGTGGTATCATGGTATGACTACCTTGGGTCATAACCAGATTACTACTTACACAGAGTTCACTCAGAGACTTATTGACAGGTTTGATCAGGGAGATCCAGAGCTACATTTCAGGGAGCTCACACAACTCAAGCAAACTGGGTCACCATAGATCTATATAGAAGAGTTTCAGAGGGTAGCCGTAATGGTGCTAGATGTATCTCAAGCGAGATCGATGATACTCTTTACTGAGGGGTTGATGGAACCCTACGAGGTTGGGTCAAGGCTTTTAAGCCTTCCAACCTACAGGAGGCATATGGAGGACTAGGGACTTGATGGGATCTGCAGCAAAAACCAAATTTGCCCCTAAACCGCCCATAAACCAAGGGGGAAGAGATCAAAGGGGAGTAGATAGAGGAAAAGGTAGGATGGATGAGGCTACTAGGAGGGAATTGAGGAGGAAGCAACTTTGCTTCACATGCAAGGAACCTTCGGATCCAGGGCACAAATGCATGGGTAAAGGCAAGGCACATTACATTGAGGTGATTTCTAATGATGAGGAAGAAAATTTCAGCCACATCCAAAACATGGAAGCAAATCCACTTAGAATGGATTCTATAGAGAATGAAGAAGAGGAAGAAGCAGGTTTCGGCCTTGCAGCAGACAAGAAGGTTACAATAGCCTCCATCAGTGGGGTGCCTAAATTCAACACCTTCAGGATGAGAGGAGTGCTTCAAGTACAAAAGGTTTCAGTACTCATTGATGGGGGAGCTTCACACAACTTCATTGCTTCGGCTTTATTGAAAAGAAGGCATATACCTACAGTTGAGTTTGAAGGGTTTCGTGTGGAGGTAGCAGGGGGGTGCACCATGCCTTGTGACAAGTATATTCCAGAGATGAAACTTACATTGGG
>SNQJ01S0173899.1:0-20290 GCA_010110895.2 Picea sitchensis | reverse complement strand
TTGAAAGATGCAACATTATCAGTGACAATTCTGCTCGGACAACCAAATATTGTCATAATATCCTCAAGAAAAACAATGATCACCTTGTGGGAAGCACTCCTTGTGAGGATGGCTTCTATCCACTTGGTAAAGTAATCCGTGGAAGTCAAGATCCACCTGTGTTGACCACTTGAAGCATGATGAATTTCCCCAATGAAATATAGCCCCCATTGCTGAAAGGCTCCTGAAGCTACCACACGATTCAATTGCAAAGACTAAAGATGCTACTTCCCAAAGAATTTATGACACTTAACATAAGACCTGATCTTTTCACACACATCGATGAATAGACTAGGCCAAAAATACCCAGCCCTGAGAATCTTATAGGCTGTATTTCTCCAGAAGTGATGTCCCCCACATAAGATGCCATGAAAATCAAACATAATCCTTTGGGCCTCTTGTGGGTCTAGACATCTCAACAACACTCCCAGAGGATCTTTCTAATACAAGACTTGATCAATGAGAAAATATTTAATTGATTTAAGATTTAAATATCTTACCTTGTTCTTCTCCATACCATCAGAAGGCTACAACTTTTGTAGAAAAAATATAATGTCCTTGTACAAAGCACATCCTACCAATGGAGGGCTGACTTGAGAACCTTTATCAGACAACTCAGCCTATTGATTTTCTGAGCAAGTGTTGATGAAATTAACCCCCAAATATTTGTAATTAGATTCAACCAGCAACCTAGCTAAACCTTGGCCTTTAACCAATTTGGTGGGCTCTATTTCAAGATCAAATTCAAGGATTTTGGCAATCCACTTGCTCCTTCTTCCATCTATGTTAGGATGAATGAGAATATCCTTCACAGAAGCTAAAGGGACATATGCAATGACTCTTGAATGAAGAACAAAGAACCTAAATGCCTTGAGGGCTTTAACCAAAGCATATGCCTTCTTTTCCATGATGTCATATTTCATTTCAACATCTCTCAATGCCCTAATGAAAAAGGAAATGGGTTGCTCTAACCCTTCAACATTCTTCTGCAATAAAACAATTGCTATTGTGTCAAATGAAGTGAAGGAAAAAATCAGAAAATCCTTGGAGTAGTCAGGACTCATGGGCACAGGTGCTTCAGTCAAGGACTTCTTTATTTGATCAAAATAATTACGAGATTCAACACTCCATTTGATTTCATTTCCTTTCCTCAACATGGCTATAATATAATGTACCAATTTAGCAAAATCAGAAACAAACCTTCTCATAAAATTAATTTTCCCCAAGAAATTCTGAACTTCTTTCTTGGATCTAGGGGGTGCAAAGGTTTGGATAGTTTCTACCTTGCTTGAATCAATCCTCACCCCTTTAGCTGACACAATGTGCCCCAACAATTTTCCCTCCTTCATGGAAAACAATGACTTCTTGGGATTTAGGGAGAGACCAAACCTTCTGCATTTCAAGAAGACCCTTTTCAAATGATCATAATGTTCATTATCAGATTGTTAGAACACTATTATTTCATCTAGATAGATGACTACAAATCTATCCCTTTCTCCAATAAAATCTATGTCCATGGCTCACTGAAAGGTTGATCCTGCGTTCATCAATCTGAAGGGCATCTTAGCATACATGAATGTACCCCAAGGAGTAGTGAATGGTGTTTTCTCTCTGACTTCGGGTAAGACATAGATCTAATTGTAGCCAGAAAATCCATCAATCATGGAGATCCTAGATGCACCAGTCACTCTCTGTAATATGTGCTCCATCTTTGGTAAGGGGTAATTATCCTTCTTAGAGCTCATGTTCAGGTTTTGACAATTGACATAAAGTCTGATTTATCCATTCTTCTTTCTCACTAGGACCAAGTTGGCCACCCACTCAGAATACCTCAAAGGAACGATAATCTTGGCATCCAAAAGATTTTTTACCTCTTTCTCCATAATATGAAGAAACATAGGATTTATTTGTCTCAATTTCTGCTTAAATGGTTTGGCCTCTTCCTTCAATGGAATCTTGTGTTCAATGATACTTGTGTCATATATTTTGAGATCTTCATAAGTCCAGGAAAACACATCAACAAACTCTTTTAACAATTTATCATATTCAACCCTTTGTTCCCTTGACAAGCTGCTTGACAACTTAAATTTTTTTGGATCCTTATCCGTACCAATATTTCACTAAGCTACATCAACACCATCAGTTGAACCCTTAAATTTCACTGCAACATCATTTCTGTCAAATAGTCTTTCCAAAGGAACTAATCCCTTCGGAATATGATTTTTAGGCAACTGAACAATATGATGATTAGCAATTTTTTTTAAGAAAACATCAACATGAGGATTTCTTTCAGAATCATGATCTTGATCAATATGTAATGCAAAAAACTCACCAACAGTCTCAAGGAATATTTTGATCTCAAGATCATCCTCAAACACTTTCCAATGCTTTACATTGTCAGGTATAGAGGGTCTATTTTTCACTTCTACATCATACTTGAGTTTCGGTGGAAAAGGGACTCTTTAATTACTCGCTGAAACAACCAATGAATCAACCATAGTATTCTCTTTTCTTGGAATAAATGAAATGTTGAAAGCTAAGAAGAAACTGTCAACTGGGTCCCACACTTCATTCATATAATTTATTAGCCTAGGTTGCTTGGCTTGATAAATATTTTTGACCTGATGCCCCAAACACTGATATCTTTTCAATCCTCATGTCTTTTGCAGCTCTCAAACCTAAAACAAGAGCTTCATACTTTGTCACATTATTGGTAGCTTCAAATTCTAACTTGTAGGACAAATATATAGTCTCTTGAGTAGGTGAAAAAAAGACCACTCCAGCACCAACACCTTCCCTAGAGAAGGCTCCGTCAAAGAACATCTTCCAAACAGAAGTGATTGGAGGAGAATATTCACAAAAAGTAATGGATTGTTTTCTAATTTTAAGAGTAGGTTCAGGAGTATCAATGAGCTGCAATAAACTGGATCCCAAATCAGTATCAAGTGCAAAAATAGGATGGTTGGTGGGGTTTTCTTAGTCACTAATAATGTAGGCAAACTGAGCTTCCCTATAAATTCTTCTATGCTCCCCCCCAAACACATGAATAGTAGCATATGTGAGGTCCATCTGCAAGGTTCCCCCGAGTCGTTTTATCCAAGATCTTGACAAGAGCATGCCAAACTTCAGGGGAACATTGGCCACCACAATATCCATGACCACACTTTTCATGGGCAACTGAAACAAAGTCACAACCATATCTTTGATGATCCCAAGACACTTCACTTTCCTAGAGTCAAAAGAATATAAGTCACGGTAAGTATTTGTGACTTCTAATACAAGTTCATCGATGACAGTTTTGGGCATGAGATTATGAGATGCCCCTAAGTCCATCAAACATTTATGCAACACCTTATCATGTATGTTCAATGATGTAGAGAAGGAAGGGGATGAATCGTCTCTATCTTCTATCAAAGGGCCTAAGATGACCACTGGCTTTTCATATTGAAGATTTACTGAATCAGTGGCATTTGAGGAGGGTTTGGGCTGCAACATTTTGGAAAGATATTTTTTAAATTCTGCATATTTTATCAATTCCAAAAAAGGTATAGGGATCCTAACCTTTTTAATTTCATGCTCGAAGATAAAAGAGGAAGGAAGTTTTAAAATCTCTTTCACTTTTGGGACAAGGACTTTTACCACTGGTGGGGGGTTATGTGCCTTCTTTTTTTTGCTGCTATTTGCTACATCTTTAGTAGGCTTCTCCGCTCTGGTAGGCTGATCAAGAATGTCAGAATTCCCTTCTTTATTTTTGGACCCGAGGTTATATTTATTTGGACTTCTATTGGTGTTATACCCCTTACTCAGCTCATTTAGTTGGCTATCCATGAGGGACTTGTATGAAGATTGGGTTAAATGGGGAAATGAGGAGGTGTCTCCAAGACAATGGATTTCATGATCAACCTATTATTCCTCTCCTTCTTCATCAGTAACAAGGTTATTTTGGAGAGGGGCTTGGATTCTCTTATCATCCCTATCCTTGTTTCTTTGATCTCTTTGGATAATCTGAGGGGTGTTATTTGGTCTTCTGAAGTTACCCCTATTTTTAACATTAGGGGGATTCCTATAGATCTTCTTTCCTTCCAGTTTCAACCTTTCCACCTCGGCAGAAAGTGACTTTACCATCTTGGTCAATTCGTTTATTTGGGGGTGGGTAGCTGAGGAACCAGAGGTTGAAGCTTCAAATCTCCCCTTTCCTCTATCTCTATCAGTCTTACTCCTAATTTTGTCAACTGCCAATACATTGGACTCCACTTCCAGGGCCACATCTTGCATATGAGCCAAGGAAGTAGCTCTTATTTCTCTTAACAGGAGGCAAAATTCAGGGTCGAAAGTGCTAGCATAAGTAATTTTGCTAGAGGTTTCTGTAGGTTTAATCTCATCATGAATCTTATTATACATTTTATTAAACCTCTTTGAAAAGTCAGAAATAGATTCCCCTTCTCCTTTCTTAAGTGATCCAAACTTTGTAATATAGTAAAGGAAGTCTTTTTTATCCCCCCAATTTCTTAAGAATGCATCATCTAGGGCTTCAATCCCATCAATAGATCTAGGATCCAAGGCACTAAACCATTTCCTAGCCTCTCCATCAAGGCTATGAACAAAGATTCTCATCCATACATCCTCATTCGCAATGACATAATTGTATGCATAACTATAAAAGGTTGCAAGGTGCTCCTCTGCAGTTATGTCTCCCTCACCCGTGAACTTAGGAAATTGCTTAAGGTATCCACCAATTGGGAGAGAATTCAGAGGCTGAGGTAGGACAAGAGGGGTGTTTCTATCAACCACTATGGCATCCATTTTGTTCCTAGGGGGATTAACACCTGCCATTGGCAGGTGAATTGGAGGGGAACCGAGAGGAGATGGAGTTTGATCAGGGGAGAATGGGACTGTGTTTCTGGGAGAAATGGGGAACAAATGAGGATTTGGAGAAGAGGCTATAGGGCTCGAGGGAACAAAGGTTTCCCCTTCTATAAATGAAACAACTCTAATAGAGGGAGGAGTGGCAAAGCCCTTAGTGGGAAAATCTTGCAAGGTCTTGGGTTTAAACCATGGTACAACTTCAGGGGAGTCAAAGCTTTCTCATTCCAAAATGAGGTTAGGAGGGGAGAAATCAGCAAGAAAACTCCCAAAATTTAAAATTCTGGAAACTCCAATAGATGGTACAACAAGAGAATGAGAAGCAGATACTAGAGTTTATAAAGAAGGATTATGAAAATTACTAGAAATACTTGGTATAGCAATTGAAGTACCTTCCCGAGGGGTCTTTATATTTCTGATAATTTTCTCTGGGTCATCTTCAGGTGTTACTAGAGGCAACTGTGGAGTAGATCTCGTGTGTCTGCCTTTCAGATCCACAACTAAAACAATGGAGTCACCAGGTGCAAGTTGAAATCTTTGATGTACTGAGTTCTGATGCACCTTCAGAATCATTAAGCTTTGTTGTTAAATCCCAGGGAAATGTCTTCAATTCGTTCCCTGACAATGACGCCAAGAATGTTAGCACTAGAAGTCACCCTCCCATTGCATAGAAGGTAATCCCAATACCCATCAGGTTATATGCAACTATGAATGAGTCTAGAGAGGTCAAATGGATATGACTCAAGACAATATTTCTTTAACTCAGAAAACCGGACTGGCATGCACAAGAAATTGAGCTCTTGATCAACTTCAGTGAGTAAGTGGGAGTAAAGGTGAATAGAAGGAAGAATTTGATGAGGAAAGTGTAGAGATCTATGGACATCAGGTCTTCAAGCAACCTAAGGAGGAAAAACTTCAAACAAAAGATCCTCTTAGATTCAAAGTTTCAGGAAACTGAAAAACACCATAACAACACTGTAATCAAACATCCATCACAATACAAATATAACAATCCATTTGAATCCTTTAGTCATGGACACTTCAGTATCAAAGGAAAATAAGATGAAGAAGAAAGTTGACTTATATTAAACAAGAAGTCTCAAATCCTTTACATAACCAGAGAACAAGTGTGCTTTATCAAAACATTACAATGCAGGAGCCTTGCTCAACCATATGACCTTTACACAATCTCAAAAGTACATACTTATACTTATACTGACTACAACCACTTGAGGAGTGATTGATTCATGCATTCAAGGCTTGATTTTTTCATCTTCTCTGCAGACTGTGCATGTAGTCTTCTGTCAGATGCAATCTCTTTCGTTTGGACCTTCTCTGTCAGACTGCGCATCAAGTTCTTTATTGGACGCGAGCTCAGATCTTCCAATCCTTTATGGCGGGAGATGATGTCTCAACCACCTCCTTCTCTTTCATTAACCACCTTCATCAGGCTAAGAATGGGCAGAGTCAACTCAACACCTTGAAAACATGTTGATCACACTCTGATATTCACCACCTGTGTTTGCTGGACCTTTGTAGAGCGATCTGGTGGGAAAATGTGGAGGAGGACGATGGTGAGTGGGTGAGGTGCTTGGTGCAAAATCACAGGCTATAATGAGTGAGAAATGCCCATGTGGAAGGATGCATCTGGAGAGAGGTGAATGAGACCGCATGAGCACAAGTACTCGGGGGATGAGGTGTAAAGGTTCGAGGGCGATGTGTCAAGGGGAGAGGATGTGGTGGCAGAGTGGAGTGGTAGGTCGGGGTGTACACGACAACAACATAGGTAACATGGAGTGTGAGTGGAGGAAAGATGTCAAGAGATGAGAGGGGGAGAAATGAAAGTGGGGAAGGGATAGGCATGTGGTCGGGTGAGTGGAGGATAGGTGTCAGCGGGAGCACGGGTGGTATGGGAAGGTGGTCTAGCGGTTAGCTCAGAGGGGGGGAGGTGGTAAGCGGTAAAGCATGGGGAGGAAGGGGGAGGTGGTCTGATTTGCCGTGGAGGCGACATGATAGTGGGGGGCCTGCGCCAGAAAACCACCAACTCAGACCCCCCCCGTTAAAGGTAGAAAGGTCGGGGGCAGTCCGATATTGGATGTGAACCGTAGATCTGAGCACACCATGCTCAGCCGCTGAGATCTGCGTGCTACTTATCACAACGTGCCAAGGCCATCAAATCACCAAAAAGTTAGGATAAAAATATAAAGTGGGTCGCTCTAAGATCCTTTTCCTTCATTTTTCACCAAGGGATTATTTCCTAATAAAAAAACACCCTTCTATCAAAAATATGTGCTAACAGATCCCACCAATAACATCAAAATATTTTCACAAGATTCTTTCCATGCTAATATAGTACTTTATTCTCATGAGGAATCTTTTTCGTCCGTGAATTATTTTGAACAATCCCATGTTAGTAATTGCACTTATTATGATAGGATTGCATACTGGTTGGAGTATTCATATCTTGAAAAGTTTCCAGGGAATGGTAAGAATGTATTCACCTTATTTAGAGATCAAGGAGGTAACTTTGACACACTCCTTTTATATCCTTCAGATGGAGAAAATATGGAATGAAATGAGAAATGTCGGGAGGATGGGGCACTTCAGTCTAGGCCAATGGTTATGTCGGGTCCCCATAACTATATCAAGCTTCCCAATATCAATTACACTTTCCCATGTTTTTGTGACCCATATAATGACAAAATTGCAGAATGGCTGGAGGATTCATACATAAATAATGTTCAAGGGAATGGTAAGGTCATGATTTCTTTGTTTCTAAATGATGATTATAAAGGTAAGTATGATGTATTTTTGTCATATTTCAATACACTTCCTTTCTCATTTCTGATATTCAATTTTGTTTTCATTATAGGATTAGAGTTACTTCGATGGTTGAACTATAAATACGACTACACTTAGAATTTTGATTTGTTAAGAAATCTAGAGTAGGTTAGGAGTAGGTTCCCTTTTTTTTTCACACTTTATTTTTGAATAATGCATTTATGTAAACAAGTGGATGCACCAGGAGAATCATCATCGGAATACTATTAGGGGAGTCCACTTTAATCCTTTTCCCTATTCTTTTCATTAAATATTTCTTTTCTAATATATGTACTATCATCACGAAATATTTTCAAACAATATGCTACATGAGAATTTTAAAAAGGGAGACTAAAGAGATATGAGAAGCTAAACTTTAAATTCATAATAATTCTACCCTAATGTGATACTCCACAAACATGGTCTACCACTACACATGATTGCAACCATCTTGATTTAAATATTTTTCTATTTTATTTTAGTCTCTTTTATATTTAATAACAATGCTTGGTCAAAGTAACATCTCACACATCACTATCTTAAGAAAAGAACCTGCCCACACATGAGACTTTATATGATTTAGTTCTTCATTGTTTTACAATGGGATGCTAGTAGATCCAAAAGCCTGGGTTTCTCTTTAGCCAAAATCATTTTTTTAAAGTGTGCTTTTTCTATTTTGATTTTTTTTGTTTTGATGTACTTCTGATTTTGAATCCCATTAATAAAATCTGATTTGGTTTGTTGTGTGTTTTTTGTTTTCTTTGATTGCTTTGATTGAATTTTTTTCCTGTCTGTCTTTTTGAATCAATATATTTATGATCAAAGAGTGATTGTCGAAGGAAGTATTCATTGCAAGACTTATGTTTTTTAAAAGCAATTTGAAACAATTCAAACAGTTTCTGATGTTAAGGTTCAACTCATATAATTGATTTATAAATCAATTGATTACTATGGAATCCAAACATCAAATGGTATTTGTCAGAGTATTACACTTGAAACATGTTGAGATCTTTAGGAATTATGACTATCTTTAGACTTTTTACATCATCCTTGTTCTTAAAAGATCACTTTTAAGTGCTTCCCCATTCTCTAGATGATTTCTTAACTAAAATCTAAAATCTCTAAAAACCATGATAAAACTTTCCACTCTCGAAAGTAAATAAATAATACGATCAAATTTACACCTGTCCTATAAATAATATCCAGTATCACCCCGCTCTCTTTCTCATTTACAAAATATCTAAATTATATCATTATAAATGACATAAGAGGGTTGAAAAACACTTAAGTGTGGGAAGTGTGTGTAAACCCACCAGGGTACTGAACAAGCCTTTTGGCAATGAAGCAATGTCAAGTTTAAGAGATAGCAGGTATGTGCTTAGAATTCAAATTTATACGAGAGTATATATCATGAATAGAAAACTATTGGATCAAATTAAATTACTTGAGTGGGTTAAATGACATCCTTGTCGAAGATTTCAACGCCTGCTAGAAGTAGTGGCTCCGTCAACGATATTGAAGTCATTTTTATAAACATCATTACCCTTTGATCAAAACACACCTTCAGGTCACAATTCTATGTAAAATCATTCCTTTTCTTATTTTCTTATTATAATCGTGGTAATCTTCTATAAATCTGAGCTAATCTTAATATTGTGTAATCTTAAAGTGAATTTGTTTCAAAGCAACTTAAAATTATATACAAGTCTTGATGAAAGTTTGACAGTTCAGAGATAAATGCTTCACCCAATGAGTTGCCAATGTTGGTATCCCAACTACCATCTCATTTTGTGTCTCATTGACTTTGAAATACAAAATCGTTTCTTAAACTTGCTCTCCAGTAGATTTATTTGCATCGGATTGTCTGGGTCTCTTTTTTGAAGGCGTGGTTGTTGAATTTGGATTTTATTATTACAAGAACATGATCATATGATTTGTTAATTGCTTTCTCTTTTCAATACTGCAAAGCATGAAATTGAGACCTTTATCTTGTGAAAAGATTCAACCGAAACCTTGTAAAAATTTCCCTTTGTATTAGTTTGTAACTCTTGTTTGTCTGCTCCAGTTATTCTATGTCTATATAGAAGACTTGTGAAATTAATTTAGAATTAAGGGACTATGAATTATATTTCTAGACTAAGTATGGTACCTCCCCCTAGGAACTTAGCTCGATCTTAAAAAGGGTATGGGTTTTTCATTTAAAATAATCTATGGGTTAATGTATACATTGAAACCTTGTTTAATATGTTTAAAAAATGAATCGTAAATAAGGTTTAAACCTCACCTCTCTTAACCCTTTTGATATGACCCTTCAACGCTTACATATGTCGTATCACAATTTAATGTTTTGTGGCAAGTTTTGATGGTTACATGGGTTTCATGGTGTTCAATCTCCTTGTCCTCTAGCTTACAAGAAAACAATCATTTCTTAGAGTGGGAGATAATGGGAGAATTCTTCCAGACCTTCGAATTTGTGCTTGACATCAGGTACGTTCGCCTGACCCTATTCGTTGTATATTGGTTTGGTCTATTTGTGTCACAACATTTTTCCCTTCATGAAGAATGTTGCTTTGCCTCCTAGTTTACCTTTAAACTATGGCTCATGTAGTAAGGAATAACCGAATGGACCTCAGGCTTTACTTACCCAGAACGTCATAACAAAGTTCAAACCCAAGCCAAAATTGAGATATGATTTTACGGTATGGATTCTCGAAAAACAGTGAAGCTTTTGACGAAACCGTCAGAAAGACATTATTCATTTTATTTATGGTAATATTAATATGAGATGAAATTTTGACAGTTCAGAGATAACTGCTTTTCCCAGTGAGTCGCCAATGTTGGTAGCCCGACTACCATCTTGTTTTGTGTCTCATTGACTTTGAAATACAAAATCGTTTCTTGAACTTAGTCTCCAATAGATTTATTTGCATCAGATTGACCGAGTCTCTTTTGTGAAGGTGTGGTTGTTGAATTTGGATTTTATTATTACGAGAACATGATCATATGATTTGTTGATTTATTTCTCTTTTCAATTTCATGATTGCAAAGCATGAAATTGAGACCTTTATCTCGTGCAAAAATTCAATCGAAACCTCATAAAAATTTCCCTTTGTATTAGTTTGTAACTCTTGTTTGTCTGCTCTAGTTATTCTATGTATATATAGAATAATTGTGAAATTCATTTAGATTTAAGGGACCATGAATTATATCGCTAGACTAAGTATGGAGCTCCCCCTAGGAACTTAGATTGATCTTAAAAAGGGTATGGGTTGTTCATTTAAAATAATCTATGGGTTAATGTATGCATTGAAACCTTGTTTAATATGTTTAACAAATGAATCGGAAATAAGGTTTAAACCTCACATCTCTTAACCCTTTCGATATGACCCTTCGACGCTTACATATGTCGTATCACAATTTAATGTTTCGTGGCAAGTTGCAATGGTTACATGGGTTTCATGGTGTTCAATCTCCTTGTCCTCTAGCTTACAAGAAAATAATCATTTATTGGAGTGGTATATAATGGGAGAATTCTCCCAGCCTTAGAATTTGTGCTTGGCATTAGGTACATTCGCCCGACCCCATTCGCTGTATATTGGTTTGGTCTACTCGTGTCACAACATTTTTCCCTTCATGAAGAATGTTGCTTTACCTCCTAGTTTACCTTTGAAACTATGGATCCTGTAGTAAGGCATAGCCGAATGGGCTTCAGGATTTACTTACCTGCAACATCATAACAGAGTTCAAACCCATGCCAGAATTGAGACATGATTTTGCGGGATGGATTCTCGGAAAATGGTGAAGCTTTCGACGAAACCGTTAGAAAGACATTTATGAAATGGGCTCATTTACTATCCATGTGATCATTTTCTACATAAACAAAACCATTTTAGATATATGCCCTATTTTTTAAAGAATAGCTTCTCAGAAATCCTGTTTCGGTTGAGGTAAGGGGTTCTTTCAATTTTTCAGAGATTCAAACCAGTTCTTAGGTGTATAGGTTTATAGAGTAGACATATCCTCCCTCTCCTCATATCAATCAATTAATTCATCCCCATGTTCCTTTGTTTCACCTAAAGCGAGGCTAAGGGAAAATTTATGTAATCCTCTGCAATCCTGTGAGGGTTTCTCTGGTATACAGGCCGATTTAAAAGCTAAAGAAATTCTTTTAGAAAAGGAAAAACATCACCCAATTCCAAGATTAGGACCCAATCATTGTCATGAATGTTTGGCTTGGGTGCAAAAATACTACTCTAATGTCCCTTACCTACAATGTGGTTAAACGAGGTCACAAGCAAAAACAAAGAGTTAGAAGAAGGAAATAATAAATTAAAACTGGAATCCCAGAAGCCCAGAGCTCGAACAATTAAAAGGACAAAGAAATATGGAGATGTGATTCTTAAGCATTCAACTAATGTCAATCTCATTACAAGATCACAAGTACACAATCCGTCACTTTCGAATGCTTAATTTTGGGTAATTAAATGCCATTTTCTGTTGTGATTGAATAAGGTTTAAAATAACACAATTTGTTTGTGATTGAATAAGTTTTAAAATAGCATGATTTGTTTGAGCGTTACATGGGTTTCATGGTGTTCAATCTCCCTTTACTTTGGCTTACAAGTCACCTATGAATTGTTGAAATTGCTTGAATTTATCCAGGTAATATCATAATTTTATTTTTTTCTATTCTGTAAAGTGCTTGCCATAGATTTATGCTTGGAAAACAGGTTACTGGAGCATATCTTACACAGGAAGACAAAAATCACAGTTCTTTTTTGGTTGTTCATAAACAACATGTTAGTTATCTTTTATTGGTTAATTTATTTTTTAATGAATAATGATTAAAAACTTAAATTTAAAATGATTTGGTCATTTTATTTATATCATCATAAATCATATTCATTCCTTTTGCTGTTAGTGTGTTTAATTAGTTTTAGAATAGTTTTTCTTATCCTCATGTGTTACTTAAACTCTGTTCCAGTAGTAAAAATTTTCAGTTTCACAAGGCTTTACACAAACCTTGTATATGTACATAAATATTGCATATTATATAAATAAGATTGTGTGGTATTTATATATTAAAGATAGATATAGTAGAAAATGTACATAGTGGTTTTGTATAGATAGATAGTCATTTTGATTTCTTATTTTACCTTAGTGTTTTCATTGGCTAACGGAGCCGTAAAAAGTTATAAAATAGGAATAATAATTCTTCTTACCCTTCCCTAATTATCATGTCTCAATCAAGCTTTGGGTGAGAATTCTTCCCTTTAGGGAAGATGAAAATTCCAGTGCACTAGACTATATCAATAACCTTTTGCTGGTAACCTAAAGAGGACCCTGGTATGACAATTTTGCACCAACAAAATCGTTTCGTTGCCAAGACCTTGGTTTTAAAAGGGAATCTGTAAGTATGATGCTTCCTTGGAACCACAGATAGGATGTTCGATAGTGGTGGGAATGAAAGTGTGATGCATTCATATGGAAGGAAGTAGAGCTACAAAATTTGAACTGGAACACCGCCAGGGATTCTGTCTTCTAACTGGAAAGATCGAGTGGCTAGTATGAGATCTTCTGGGTAGAATTCCTGGAAAATCTATTCCATTGGGTAGATCAGATACAAGAAGTGTAATATTTTAGAGAACGTGTCAAGGAAATATGTACTTGGGATATAGAAAGGCTAGCAGAGATTCATCGACTGGATCACTGGATTACTCAAGTAGTTGATTTGTAGATTAATAAGTCTTTGGAAGGATATATCATTGAGTTTGCAATGAAGAGTCACCAATATTTTCACGAGCATAAACAATATTCAAGAAAGGGGCACGTGGAATATTGTTGAGGGAAATTCCCCTATGGATCAAAGTATTCTTGGTGGAAGAGGGAATGTTAATTGTTCCCTTGCGTGAGATGGTAGCCTAAATGTATGCACTCAGGGTGGGGCAATGTTTGGGCAGGTTCTTGACCTAAAAATGAGATTGAGTTCTTTGACAAATGGGGGGTCGACAAGAGGAAAGAAAAAGAAGTGATTGAGCCTTGAGGAGAGCCACCACATTTGAGAAATGGTAGAGGGGAAAGGTAAAGAAAGCAGTGACGTAGTTTGAGGTGTTGTGGAAATAAATCAGACCAGGAAAAACAGGTGAAAGAAAGAAAAAAGAGTTGCGGAAGTTGCAAAGACAAGAAAGAATGGTCATTCTAAGAATTGTAGGAAAGAGAAGTGCGAAGAGAAAGAATCCCCCAGGTGGGTAGACAAGAAGAGGAGTGCGTAGAAGCAAGGAAGACGAAGAAGGTATCTATCTTATGAAAGACAAAGAATGTTCGGCCCCGATACCAGGAGGAGTCAAGAATGGGGATGAACAAGTTTCTCTAGCGAAAGAAAGTGAGACCCTCCATATCAAAGACACCCACCCAAAAGTCAGTGGAAGAAACCTTGATTTTCCCATCCCCCAGGCGCCTTATATACCCTTGGTAATCTTCGTACCGCATATTCATGAAATTTATATTCCTTAAAATTCAGTCAATTTGTCGAAACCCAAAATTGTGAAAATGGGAGGATATTAGGGTCTCCTGGAAAATTGCAACCATGGCCATTAGGATTCATTTTGGTAGGAAAAGTAACACCAACAATGGCTGGAAACACTAGAGGTTCTATTTCCCGATACCCATAATTATGGGGTAAAGGAGATGAGGATGTAGAACAACACTGGTTTCTCTGCGAGGCCATTTAGAGGTCCCGAGGGACTCTCGACGTGAACAAGTTAGTAGAATTCCATACTACTTTGACGGGTCACACCCTCAAGTGGTACATGAAGTATATTGAGACTGGGTTGCAAGGAAAAGACTTTACCCTTGATCAGGTGCATCCAAAATTCATTGTTGAATTCAAGCTACATCAGTTAGAGCAGCAAGCTCTCTCTGAGTTGTGGGAGATTCAACAGAGAGAGGGTGATTTTGCATGGGAATATAGTCAGAAGTTTAAGGATGCTATTGGGATATTAATGCATCCAATTCATGAGGACCATAAAATGGAATGGTACATTGAAGGGATGATACCCTTGACATGAATCCCCTTGACGCAACAGAGGATAGCCACCTTGAAATATGCTTTGGAACAATTAATGAAGATTGAAGCCATGGAAGGATACTTAGGGAGCCTAGGGGTAACCAGATATCTAGTAGATCCAAACCTGTCATAACTCCAGGGACAAATATCAACACTCATAGAGAAGATCCAAGAATTAAATCTACCTAGACCAGGACGACCTCAAGTTTGGTGTACATGATGCTATATAGAGGGGTATTTGGCAAATGAGTGTCCACGAATAATGGGAATGGGACTTCCTCATAACCCAATGGGCCTTCCTCCTACTGGACCATCGAGAGGATTTTCACAGGTATCTGCAGCTCCACCATTCCATGCACCGATTCGATATCATGATTTTCCAAGCAACCAACCAACCCAGATAATCAAGTATTGTGAAATATATCAGACTCATGGGCATGCACCAAGGCACTGCCCCATCCTGTAGAAGTATATGCTTGCACCTAATACAATACATTTTGAATTCTGTGGGTCTACAACACATTCTACAAACCAATGCAGAGCATTATATGTTCTTTTCGCTAGACTGGATCAGACCACATTCAAGGTAAACGAAACACCCCAAGAACTTGGAAGAGGCCGGGGGAGTGAGGGTGGAGGTGTATTTAGAGGAGGGAGGAATGGAGGAAAAGGACCAGGCCAATGTTACAATTGCAATGAACAAGGACATATGGCCAGAGATTGTCCTCACCCGAGATGACCATGGTGTTCACACTACAAAACTAATGTTCACGCAACTGGATATTTCCAAGATCGAGTCACGAAGTGGGAGGACCAGGTTCGTCAAAGAGGAGATAAATTCATAGGCTCTAAACTTAGGAGGGAATTCAAGGGGAAGATACCCAAATCTGACATCATCACTCATGGAGGAGAAAAAACTGGGGTAGATGCAAACAATCAACCCAAGATTCAAAAAGTATCCCCCAAGAATGACAAGTATGATTGTTTTAAACAAAAAGTATTTTTCAAAGATGCAATACAAATATTTAACAGTGTATCTTCTATAGAAATGAGGGAAAATCCTATGAAATTCACCTTTCAACCCAATATTTGTCAAGCCACTGCCTCACCACCTCCACCCAAAAATCCTGTAAACTTGAGAAGACACCTTGAGTAGTCCCAAAATGTAATTAACCTTTGGTTTCAATTATTCTATGAGATCTTGGGAGATGACTGACTTACTGAGAAGTTGTGGAATACCTTGTACCTAGTCCCGGGATATGAGGGAACTCCAGAAACCATTGTAACCACTGACCTTCCCAAGAAGAATACACAGAGGGTACCAACAAGGAAGGTGCGAAGTGGAAAATAATTTAGGTTGGAAGCCCAGTTAAATGAATTTGAGATTAAATATATCATTCTGGACTAGGGATCAAATGTCAATATTTTACCCAAAAAGACTTGGAAGGATCTAGGGAAACCTCAGTTAGTGTATTCCCCCATCCAGCTGAGAATGTAAAACCAATACTATATTTTTCCAGTAGGAAGTCTGGAAGATGTGGAGGTAGATGTTGCGGGAGTTAAAACAATAAATTATTTCAAAGTGATTGAAATTATGGGAGACAAAGAACCCTACCCTGCATTATTAGGAATTGACTGGGCCTATGAAAACTATGTTATCATTGACTTAAAGAGGGACACCATGACATTTGAGGTGGATGGAATAAAGGTAGTCCATCCCTTATATCCATACTTGGGACCTAGATATACTAAGCTAGTGGATAATAACATGGAGTTTGAATTTCTTGACCATTTATAAACCATAAGAACAAGGATGCAACCATATTATATTAACCCCACTATAGATGGATCTGTAATTTGGAGGAGTATACAATCAACTGATGTGGACTCAGAAATGGATTTTGATAGCTAGAAGCAAGGTTCATATGAAATATTCTCAATACGTTGCACAACTATCAGGGAAACGAGATGGGTTGGAACCGAGATAATGAATCACCCAACATATTATGGTACTTCATATTTGGACAATTTTCTCAATGACATAGACAGAAACGTTGCACCAGATCAAAGGATATCAATTTTTGATATAGCTTTGAAGGATACCTCGACTAGATGGTGGACCACTCACATGGCCTTAATTCTGGATTGGGAGGATGCAAAGAGAGATATTTGATGATGATTCCTCAGTAGCAATCAATTGACAAAAGTGGTGAACATGGATTTTCAAGGTACATAACTGTTTGATTGTCAGTCTGATGCCATAATGCATGTTGAGCACTACTTAAAGAAATGACAAGTTGCAGAGGTACCCTCTCGACTATGGGTTCAACTATTTTTCCACTCATTAGGTGAGATTCCAAAATCCTGGTACACACATGAAGAGACCAAAAGACAAACAAGTTATTGGCAAACATTAAAAGACAAATTTTGTAGAGATTTCTCCTTCACTGGTAGGTCCCCTGTGCTTCACTTAGTCCTTTAAAGAATTCAAGAGATGCTATTTAATGATGTTTGTAAGCATAGATCAAGCCCAATAGTATGTTCTAGTCATGTCCATTTTCTTTGGTCCAATCAAGGTCACAACCCTATAAAATTACCTTTATCTTGTTGTAAAATTGATAAAGGCCTGGAAGAATCTAATGAAGTAGAAGAACTTAGAAACCTAGATATCAAAGAAACTATAGGTACTAGGGAAATCCATGACACTGTACCCAGTCATACCTGTAGCACCTATAACCATCCTATAAAGTCGCGGAAAGTAAATATAGGGAGTGAAGAGCATCCTAAGATAGCTTCTATAGGATATTACTGGGATGAGAAAGCCATGAATGAAGTCCATAGTTTGTTGCGGGAATATGAGGGATTATTCCCAAAAACCTTCTCAGAAATGAAAGGAATAAAAGGATCCATGGGGGAGATGAAGATAGATCTAAAACCCGACTCAAAACTCGTGAAGCACAAACCATATTGTCTCAATCCCAAGGTAAAAGAGAAGGTCAAGAAGGAAGTGGACAAAATGCTTGCGACATGACTGATATTTCCGGTCAAATAAGCATAATGGGTTTGTCCCATAGTAATACATAACAATAAGGATACATAAGACATTCGGGTCTGTGTTGACTATACTAGTCTAAATGTTGTATGTGTTCACAATCCGTTTTCGACACCCTTCAATGATGAGGTGTTAGATCAGGCTGTGGAGAAACAAGCATATTCGTTTACACATGGATTCTTAGGGTATCACCAAGTCAAAATTTAAGAAGAAGACAAGAAGAAGAGCATATCCATAACCGAGTGGGCATCATTCTCATACAATGTGATTCCTTTTGGATTAAAGAATGCCCCTACGGTTTTCTCCAGGACTTTTATTGCAACATTTCATGACTTCATACACAAGTCCCTATAACTTTACATGGACGCCTGGACTGTATATAGTTTACTGAAGGAGCATGTAAGGCTACTATGATTGATGTTTGATAAATGTTAGGAATTACATATATCTCTTAACCTGAGGAAGTGTATTTTCTACTTACCGCACAACAACCTGCTAGGTCATATTGTTTGTCGTTAGGGAGTCCTGGTGGACCCATCTAAAGTTGCGGTTATCATGAACATGCAACCACCCACAAGTGATAAACAATTGAATTCGACACTTGGACATATAATATGCTACTGTAGGCTCATCAAAATATATGCAAGTATCACCGCATAACTAGAGAAAATACTAAATAAGTCCGAAGCATTTCAGTGGACAATTGAATGTGACAAGGCATTTGATAACCTCAAGGAAAAACTCAGTACTACACCCATTCTTATATACCCCAACTGGGAGATTGAATTCCATGTACATGTGGATGCAGCAGGTATCACGCTAGGAGCCATTTTAGTGCAACTAGGAGAAGGGAATATGGACCACCCTATCTAGTTTTCCAGCAGAAAAATTTCTCAAGCCGAATGCAACTACACAGAAACCAAAAGGGAAGGTTTAGCTATGATTTATGCATTGCAAAAATTTAGACACTATTTACTAGGCTCTCACTTTAAGTTTTTTACTGACCATTCTACATTGAAGTATCTAGTTAATAAGTCATTCCTTGAAGGAAGCATTTGCATGTGGCTCTTACTCTTTCAAGAGTTTTCCTTTGAGGTAATTGTAAAGCTTGGAAGATGTAATGTAGGTATGGATCACCTATAAAGACTAGAATCAGTGGAAAGTGGAGGAGCAGTGGACGATGAGCTCCCCGATGCGGACTTGTTCTAGATTGAAGCCATCCCAAAATATCTTGAAGACATTGTTTCCTTTCTCAGCTCAGGGACTTGTCTAGAAAATTATTCCGTAGCTCAGAAACGACACTCGGTGGTCTGAGCAGAAGACTACCAACTGATTGCCAGCCAACTCTATAAGATGGGACTAGATAGAATTCTTAGAAGGTGTTCCCTAACCCATGAAAGGAAATATATCATGTGGCAATTCCATAGTGGTGTTGCAGGAGGACATGTTCGAGGGAAATCTATAGCATAAAAGGTCCTTTAAGTTGGATTATGGTGGCCAATGCTATTCAAAGATGCTAAAGCTTATGATAGATCTTGTGACATTTTTCAATGAGTAGGGAAGCCATCACCCAGAGATGAATTACCTCTTCAGCCAGTTAGAGCATTGAAAGCCTTTGAGAACTGGGTTGTTGACTTTATTGGACCAATTAATCCACCTGCCAAGAATTCAAAGGCCATATATATCATTACCGCAATAGACTGTCTCACGTGGTGGGCTGAAGCAGAGGAAATTCATATGTATTCAACAGATACATCTGCTAGATTCATATTTGAGAACATCATTGCCCGGTTTGGATGTCCTAGGAGCTTGACCAATGATCAAGGTAGTCGCTTTATCAACATCACAATAACAACATTGATGACATAATTTCTCATCCAACACCATAAGAGAAGTCCTTCTCATCCAAAATATAATGGCACAATGGAGGCATTCAATAAGATTCTGGAAAGTGGACTGACAAAGGTGTGTTGTACAAATAGGGAGGAGTGGGATGATAGAGTTCCAACAATATTATGGGCTTATAGGACGAGTACAAAGAAGCTGCACAAGTATACCTCATTTCAGTTGGTCTACAGTAAGGAAGTTGTTGTACCTGCATAATTTATCACCCCTAGTATCTATATAGCACATGCTAGACATATGAAAGATGATGAATCAGTTCCGCAAAGGATTTAAGACTTGCATGAACTTGAGGAAGCGATATTCTTAGCCGATTTTCATCAGTCAGTGGAAAAATCTAGGAAACAAGCTTGGCATGATAAACACATTAAGTCTAAGAGGTTTTCTAAAGGGGATAAAGTACTCCTCTATGAAAACCGTTATTATAAACATCCAGGCAAGTTGTGCATGTATTGGTTAGGTCCATTCCTAGTTGCTGAAATTCGATAGTATGGTGCGGTCAAGCTAGCACAACTAGATCGTATCCTTCGACCAGGGTGGGCGAATGG
>SNQJ01S0173897.1:3071-20290 GCA_010110895.2 Picea sitchensis | reverse complement strand
GGGTTTTTCAGATCAGGGTTTATTGTAGTTAAAGATAGTTCCTTCTTAAAGTAAGAATGTCTTGTGCAAGTATCCTAGATGGATTTCTAGGCTTTGCAGATTCACCAGTATGGGTGATTTGGAAGTAACTTGTCAATGGATCTCTGAAATTGTTAAGGTTTTTTAATACTGTTGGAGATTACAGATTTTCCTGCTTACGCAAAAAAAAAAAAGTTTGTAAAGAAGGTCGAGGCCAGGCCTTCCTCTTGATATATATTCTCTCGATATTGGAGTAAGATTTTTTTTCCTTGTTGGGGAATCGACCTTCCTAGAACTTTGTTCTGCATAAGCAGAGCCTTGTGTGTTACAAGCTATCTTATTTTAAAACGGAGTATATATGTTGAGAAAGGGGGAGAGTGAGATACAGATTTTAAAACGGAGTATATATGTTGAGAAAGGGGGAGAGTGAGATACAGGGAGAAACTTATATTTTGCGCAGCACTTGTGTGTGCTTGTGCGTTTAGCATAGTTTGAATGAAAACTGTTCAGAGTATGGGGCCACTGTTGTTGGGGAATCGATCTTCCTAGAACTCTGTTGTGTATAAGCAGAGCCTGGGGTGTTACAAGATCAATTCTCCTCATCCTTTATTCGCAATTGTTTCATAAGTAGAGCAATCCGTGAGAAGCACTTAGTTTGTGGGCTCCCTTTGTGCCGCTGCATCATTGGGTACCGGAGCAGGTTTCTTTGCTGGAGCTTGTGGGAAGGCTGTGTCTTGAATGAAAGTTGCAGGTTGTGAGTGGTTCGTATAGGCAGAGCTACTACTTCAAAGAGATCACTGCAAACTAGGAACCTGAGCATGAACAACTTGTGAGGGAGGAGAGAGACGAGTCATATTGTCTGAGGACAATAATATTCGGATGGAAAGTAATTGAGAGTTGCAGCACAGACAGATGAGATACTCCTAGAGAGCTCCCTCTAAGTAGCTGAGTTTTGTGACTGATAAAGGTGTCAACAGACATGGGCGTCTGGAATGTTTAACAGTTATTGGAGGGGTAAGATGCTTGTTAAGCTTTCTCTAGAATTGTCTAACGTCAATTATGCTGAGAGGAAAAAAGGGAGAGATGCTCCTGTGGAGACCTCCTTTTGTGAAGGTCGGTTAAGTATTTGTTGAGACTTGAGAAGGGTGAAATGGTCCATATGAGCTCCCTCCAGATTGCATGAGGCTTAGTAAAACTCTGCGTGAATTTCTCATGAAAGACAAGGAAAGTGAAGATTTTCCATGTGAATTGCTAAGAGGATTGTTAAGTCATTATTGGAAGCGGTGAGATTGTAAGGAAAAGCTCGCTCCAAGAATGCCACAATGAGCTGAGTACGTTTGAATGGTACTGTAGTAGTGCAGCCAAGGCGGCAATTGGAAAATGAATCTCAGAGCACACAGCCATAAAACAAAATCATGCACACAAATCTAACTAAGGCAGGCACATTGCTGAAATGAAATCATTAAAAATTTCAACAACAGATTTATGATTTATATTATTTTTCAGAAAACTAAAATTTACAACATTCAGGTCTCATGGGGCTTATGAAGTAAATTTGCTCTCTGGTCTAAGTTTCAGATGGGCTTTTAGAAATTTAAAGAAAAATTAATGGGCTTTTACCAAAGGAATTCTTCACCAGCCTCTGATTTCTAGCTGGATTCTTTGGTCTTCCTCTGCAACTTTTCTTATTTTCCTTTACCTTTTTTAATTTTTTAACCTCTGCACTTCGTTCTGTTCGTTCATACGTGGCTCTACAATAAAACTGAGCTAGCCTCCTAATATCGTATCCCATTTTTTCATACACTCATGACTCATTATTAAAACTTGGGCAGTCCTCTAAGAAATGATTTACCTACCTAAGTACACCCCTTTGTAATTTTGTCAATTAATTAGCACCTGGGTCAATTCATTTTTGGGCCCGAGAAATGGTGGTTGACCTTAAATGGTAAAAAATGCACACAAAACAACACTAGATTGGTGCGGACCGTTGGATTAGAGCAAAAATATACCAATGCTGAGGAGGGGTCCTTAACCCACAATTCATGTGGGCCGTCTGATTGCGGTGACCAATCCAATAGAAAGCAATGACGCTCTTGTTGATGTTTGTATGATCTGGATAGATACTTCCACATCTGTTGTGTGTATAACATGTAAAAGTCATATCGGTTTTGTGTTTGTTGATGTTTGTATGATCTGGATAGATACTTCCACATCTGTTGTGTGTATAACATGTAAAAGTCATATCGGTTTTGTGTTTAACATGTGGAAGGGTTTTGTGTTTAACATGTGGAATTAAGTCTTAACGTATTTAATGATTTAGGAGATTTATTTTAATAAAGTGATTATTAAAAGAATATATTTTTATAATTAATGGAGTTTAATTTAATTAAATGACTAAGTATTTGGTATTAGTGAATTAAATTAAACCTTAGCTATTAGATCATAAAGTGAAGGTGAGATCTAATCTCAACCATTGATCATTTTAGAGATCTATGGTTTTGGATTTAGGGTAAACTGAAGATTATAAAAGATAACTATGGATAATTTTAAGGATGAAAATTTATATTAAAATGTAGAAATTCGGGTTAATCTTACTAGTCCTTAATATGAAAAATGTAAAATGTTTGACGATAGTTTTGTAAAAATATTCAAATTTATAAAGATTTTATATAGTTTCTATAAAATTTTGGCGATTTTTATGGTAAAATAATTCTATTCTATGGAATTTGGGCAATCGTTTTTACAAAAAATGGAAATCGACAAATCTCTTTTTGGGAAAAACCATGGAAAATTAGCCCGTTGGTGAAATTTAGCCCCTAAAATCATCTATGAAGGTAGCCTAAGTGAGAGGAGTAGACACACAGAGTGAAATAGGAGATCTCATTGATTTGGTTGAGAAAAACTTTCATCCAAGTGTACAAAGGAGTAGACATACACAAAGTGAAATAGGAGATCTCATTGATTTGGTGGAGAAAAACTTTCATCCAAGTGTACAGGGGCAAGGTTTGAAGAAAGGCGCAAAGGGGCAGCAAAGGAAGTAACAACCAACAAAATCGAAGGACGGATCTTGAAGTGTGTTAGGCTGGGCTATTTGTTGTTTTGTATTATTCCTTGGGTGGGCCATTATCCTAGGACAAGAGCCCAAACTTCATTTTAATAAAATCAACAAAGTACATGTTTTCCCTTAGGGGTTTTTCCAAGGGGTTTTACCAGAAAATTATGTGTGCAAATGTATACGGTTTCCTATTGTGCTTCCATTGATTTCATTATTTAGATCATTAAAACTCAACAGTGCTTTTATTCAGTAAATTTGTTTAATGAGTTTATTACAGTAAGGGTTTACTAGGAAGTAAATTGTTGGGTGTCGAGATTTTAACATGGTATCAAAGCATAATCTATGAAAATGAAGCCAAGTATACACAAGATCGTAATTTTTGCAGTGCATGCATTTTTTATTGTCTATAGGTTGTGGGTTAAAAATTAAAAAAAAAAGGCAATCGTACAACTTTATGAGTTGTACAACATTCGTCGTACAATGTACGACGACATGGGTCGAGTACTGCAGACAAGGTAGAGGTGGTAGTGTTGTAGTAGCCAAAACTGTCGAAAGGTGACATGTTGCAACTGAGGGAGCCAGGCAGAAGTAGGTGGGCTGAGTGGCATGAGATGACGGTGTAGGAGCAATGTGTTTTTTGAAGCAAAATTTTGCCAATTTGACTAAATTTTAATTTTTTGGAAGCAATTTAGGCTAAACTTTTTCATTTTTTCATTAAAATAAAAAACTTGTATCCTAATTTATGATTATATTTATGTAGACACTTATATTTGTTTCCTAAATATAAACATTTTCCATGAACATATATTAGGTTTTCTTAATATTTTTGCCAAATCAATGATTCTGCATCCCAATTTTTTTGGTATATTTGATACATATGGATGATTAGTTAGTAGCAACTACTCTTGGGAAAATCGTGAATTTTCAATTGAAATCATGTAAATTTATATAGGGAAAGAAATGTTTTTAATACTTTACTTCTATTATTTTTTTCACTTCTTTCAACATGGAGGTGGTATATCATGTTGTATATTAGTGTGTAGAATTTTTTTCATGTATCTTTAAAGATATTTTCCATTACCATTTTTTTCTTGTTGTAAGTTCCTTCTAATTAATATGAAAATTTGTTTTTTTTTCTCTAAAGATTCTTTCATAATTTTTTTTTTGTTAATTATTGTCAATGATACACATGTGACACAGATATAATGATGTTGTTGCCAAATTTTAAAGGTAGTAACAAGAAATCAATCGGTTATCACCTAAGATAAATGATATAATTTTTTAACAAATATGGTTTGATCGCCAATTGGTCTGATAAGTTATGATTTATGTGGTTTGAAAAAAAACACATTGCACAAGAGTGGTCGCGGGCATGTGGAGGAAACGAAGGGCGTGGAGGTTGGGTGCAAGAGATAGGGGGCAGCGGGCTGTTAGAGCAGCCGCTAGCCAGTTGACAAGACCAACCACTGCAACACAGCCAACCGACCACATTTTCCATCAAGGTCGTAGCAGACCGCCAACACAGAGAGCTGGCCAGAAGGCCAATAAGGTCAACAACAAAGCCAGCCAAAAGAGCTGTTAGCACAACCGTCGGGGTAGAAGACAGTCATAGAGAGCCCATGAAGCCTCGAGAAGGCTCAACAAAGCCTTTAGGTAGACCAGAAGGGCTTAGGAAGCTCAGAGAAGTTGTTGGGTAGCCCATAAGGGTTCAAATAGCCCCATAAAAACCCCAACAACAGTTGGGAAGACTGTAGGAAGCCCTAGATAGACCCCAACAATAGTCATGTAGACCATAGGAAGCCCCATACAAACCCGATCAACAATCGGGAAGACCGCAGGAAGTCCCGGGTAGAAGCAAAAGTTTGCTGGCAACAGGTCTGGATAGCAGGCAATGGGTACGGGCAACAGGCAACAGGTCTTGGGTAGGGGTTTGGGTAACCAAAGGTCAATTTTGTGCTTGAAGAGATAAGCACAAAATTCTTTAGTTTTCATGCCTAAAGGACTAGGCACATTTTCAACAGTTTGTGTTCTTAGTAATATTTCTTATTTGGAGATGGCTGCAACCGGTTTGAGGTTTGAGGACATGCTGGAGGATGCATCCCTTGGAAGGCAAGGATCACATTGGTTCTCATGGAGAACATATTGTGGGAGTTTGCTAACACAAAGGTGACCCCACCGACAGATCCTAAAGACCTGGCTTCCCATGAGTTAAAGGATGTGATTCCAGGAGGATCATCTTAGATTTGATGAAGGATCATTTGATCCCTCACATATCTAAGAAGAAATTAGCCACAAAGATGTTTGTAGCTCTGACGAATCTTTTTTAGAGAAACAATACAAATAAGAAGATGGTGTTGAGAGAAAAGATTAGAGACACCAATATGACCAAATCGGATATAGTGACTAGTTATCTCACCAAGATCACTCAGGTATGTGATCAATTGGCAGTTGTTGGGGAAGTCGTGTCAGATGAGGAGTTGGTGTGGACGACCCTGAATGGTTTCTCTAAGCCATGGACCCCATTCATCAATGGCATCATAGCACGAGACACTTCCCAAGTTTGACAGGCTATGGGATGATTTCATCCAAGAGGAGATTAAAGAGGAATCTCTAGTAGGTCGATAGGTCGGTGATGATGAGAATCGGGCCCTTGCTAGTCAGGCAAGGAAGAGTAGGGGGAATACAGATGGAGAGTCAACTTCACAGGATGGAAAGAAGAAGGATTTGAGCAAAGTGAAATGCTTTATGTGCTACAAGAGTGGCCAATATGCTTCACAGTGTCGAGAACAAAAGAAAGGGAAGAGTAAGTCTCAACAGATAGCAACATCTACAGAAACTCAAGTCAAGGAGTTTGCTTAGAAGTTTGAGAGAGAATTCTTGTTAGTCTCTTGTCTTTCTGGCATAGATTCTGATAGTGCATGGTTTGTGGATAATGGGGCTTCTCGTCACATGACAGGGACACATGAGTTGTTCACTAGTTGGTTAGAGACACACTTAGATCTACATGTGGAGCTTGGCACTCATGCCAAGTGTGGTGTAGAGGGAGTTGGGACAATCATGTTCCAGCTAGCGTGAAGAGGTTTTCTAGAGGTGGGGGATGTGTTGTATGTCCTGGAGTTGAGGAGGAATTTTCTCTCTGTCTCATCTCTGGAGGACAAGGGATATGCAATCTTGTTCTAGAATGAACAAGTGTTCATGCATTCAGAGGGAGCTAGCCTTGACACAACAATCAACATTGGTGTCAAAAAGGGCAAGGTATACAGGTTGCAGGGAAAGCATGTAGGTAGAACCAAGGGGATCTTGGATTGATGTCAGTGACAGACAATGAGGAGCAAGAGGCTCCGAAGGGTGATCATAATTCACAGACTTCCAGTGTGGGAAGTCAACCTTCAAATGGAAAGAGGGAGTTAGCGCCTTTCTAGCTCTGTCAGGATACCTAGTTGGTACGAGATAACATTGATGGATGCTTAGGAGAAAGATGAGGCTCCTAGGAGCACATTGAGGGAGAGCAGGTCTTCGACGAAGTTTCCAAACTTCACGGCATTGATACGTAGCGTCATCGATTTCGTGACTTCCATTATTCAGGGAGTAGTTGACTAGCAAGGTTGGAGGGATGTCAGTGTGCAAGATGATGTGTGCGACATTGTGCCAGGGTCGGAGAAAGAACCAGTTCCAGGTGGCTCTTCGAGAAGTACCTTCTTCGCTAAGAGGGATTGTCGATGTTTGTAGCATCGGAAATGTACTTCCACATCGGTTTTGTGGAGATTCACTTTAATAAAGTGATTATTAAAGTGAATTTACTTTTGTAATTAATGGAGTTTAATTTAATTAAATGCCCAAGTATTTGGCATTATTAAACTAAATTAAATCTTGGCCATTAGATCATAAAGTGAAGGTGAGATTTAATTTGAACCATTGATCACTTTGGAGATCTAGGGTAAACTCAAGATTATAAAAGGTAGCCTAAGTGAGAGGAATAGACACACACAAAGTGATATGGGAGATCTAATTGATTGGGTGGAGAAGGACTTTCATCCAAGTGTGCAGGGGCAGGCCCGTCCGAGGAAAGGAGAAAAGGGGAAATAAAGGAAGTAGCAACCAACAAGATTGAAGGACAAATCTTGAGGTGTGTTAGTCTAGGCTATTTGTTGTTTTGTATTATTCCTCGGGTGGGCCATTATCTAAGGATGGGAGCCCATATTTTATCTTAATAAAATCAACAAGGTATTGGTTTTTCCTTGGGGGTTTTTCCAGGGGTTCTTGCCCAGAAAATTACGTGTGCAAATGTGTATTGTTTCCTTATTGTGCTTCTGCTGATTTAATTATTTAGATCGTTAAAACTCAGCCGTTCTTTTATTCAGTAAATTTGCTTAATGAGTTTATTACAACAAGGGTTTACTAGGAAGTAAATTGTCGGGTGCTAGGTGTTGAGATTTTAACAGCTCCTACGTCAGGTCTATCTGGTAAGAAAAAAAGTGAGTTCATGCTCACAAGATTGGTAGGATTGTCAACATAAAACTAAGTAATTCTTTCTGACTCCATTTTTGGAGTCCACGTGGCTTCATTTAGGTCTTAATTCATCCAAATAAATATATATTTTTTAGTCTTTTGGTTTTTCATTCTTCCTACAACCCTTTCATCTAGAATTTTTGTGATTTCCTCTTTCTCACAGAATCTGCTCTCTCCCATCAGTTACATGATCATCATATTTTTCAACCATTCCTTCATGATATTCATATAAATGAGTAACATTAAATGAGGGTGAGATGTCTAACTCTACAGGCAGCTCCAAACATAAGCATTATCATAAATTTTCCTTATAAGATTACAAGGACCAATCTTTTTTATCTTCAATTTATTATAAGTGTCGTTGGGAAATCTTTCTTTTCTTAGATGTGCTAAAACTAGATCTTCCTCTTCAAAGATTTTAATTCTTCTTTGTGTATCAGATCTCTGCTTGTATTTCTCGCTGCTATTTTGTAACTGTTTCTGTGCATGTTCTTGAACTTCTTTCATTTGATCTACAAAAGATTCAACATGTGTACTCTTTGGCTTCCTTTTGGTAATGGTGCCAAGTCAACCACTCATGTGTACTCTTTTGGCTTCCTTTTGGTAATGGTGCTAAGTCAACCACTCCTCTTTAGGGATCTTCCATGAACAATATGAAATGTACTTTTATTTGTAGATATGCTCAATGAAATATTGTATGCAAATTTAGTTTGTGTCGGCACTGGATCTCATTGTCTTGGTCTTTCACCAACTAAGCATCTTAATAAATTTCCAAGACTTTTGTTAACAACCTCATTTTCCCATCGATTTGTAGATGATAGGCATAACTAAACTGCAATTCAACATTTAATTTATTCCATAATGTTTTCTAGAAATGTCCAATGAACTTGCCATCTCTGTCTGATGTTATGCTTTTAGGTAATCCATGCAATCTCAAAATTTCTTTGAAAAACAAGACAACTATGCTAGTGGCATCATTAATCTTTTTACAAGGCATAAAATGTGTCGTTTAAAAAAATATGTTAACAATAAAAAAGATTGAATTATTACTTCGTTGGGTTCTTGGTAATCCCAACACAAAATCCATGCTAATGTCCTCCCATGATACTTTTGATATCGACAATGGCACATACAATCTTCCTCCCATCCATCTCTAACAAAAAATGTCTTCTTTACACCATCATGAACAATTCTTCTATGAAATTGCTAAGGCCTACTCAATAGCAAATGACATGCATCCATTAGCACAGCATCACACAACACTCTACCATGATATTTTCCATATGAAAACTTGTTAAACAATGTTTGGAATCATTGACATGATGTCCTTTTTGTAGCCATGAGACCATATAGTCATTATGATACAATATACATTTCAAATTTAGTTTCTCAATGACCTTTATGGATACTATATTTTCTATGGTACCTCCATCAACAATTAAAGAGCAACACTTACATCCAATTTTGCAGATGGAATTCAAAAATGACGTCCTTTGGTCTAGCTCTTTTTCTTCTACCTGGCTTTCCGACTTCAACAATGTCCTTCTTAACATCAAATTCTTTCATTGCTTTTGCTGTACTTCATCAACATTATCAACAATTACATATTTAGATGTGTCCTCATCTCTTTGAGCAACATGACCCTTACTCTCTTGCCTCTTGTTAGTATGTAAATGTTTTGGATATTCAAAAGATTTATGCCCTATTGTTTGGCATTTTTAGTGAATCATTGGGGACTTTCCAACCCCTCTACCTCTAACGTTCCCTCTTCTTCCAAAGGTTCCACTACTTTGTCCTGTTCCAAACGCACCTCTACCTTTACCTCTTACATTTTTCCCTTGAGTACTTGGATACTTTCTTGAGAAATTCTTCTCAACCTTCAGGACAAGTCGATAGGCTTCTCCGACTGTCCTAATTCTCATGATACTCATCTCGTCTTGAATGACATACCTCAGGCCATTGATATACCTAGCCACAATGTCCTCTCCTTCATCACTATGCTTTGACCTAATAGACAACGTATACAATTCCTCTCTATATTCTTTTACACCGATCTCTTTCTGCCTAAGGTTCTATAATTTTCTATACAAATTCAAAGTATAGTCAACATTCATAAATTTACCTTTAAATTTGGCCACCATTCTATCCCAAGTCTTGATTTTTTCTTTGCCTTTCCTTTGCTTCTTTAGCTACACATTGTCCCACCATAAGGATGCATGTCCTTTCAGCTTCATGCAGGCCATCTTCACTTTCTTAGGGTCTTCAATTTGGTCCATATCAAAGAATTTTTCCATGTCTCTTATCTAGTCAATTAACTCTTATGAGTTTAGACTTCCTAAATAGATAGGGGTTTCCATCTTTGTTTTTCCCCTCAAATATGTCAAGGCTTTAATGGTTCTCTCATGAAGGGATTACACTGCCTCAACTTCTTCTC
Organism: Picea sitchensis; assembly: GCA_010110895.2. Lineage (NCBI taxonomy): Eukaryota > Viridiplantae > Streptophyta > Pinopsida > Pinales > Pinaceae > Picea > Picea sitchensis. The sequence goes on along the minus strand of SNQJ01S0173897.1, from coordinate 10,274 downwards.
GTCTCAGCTTACAATTCATCATCACTCACGTCATGAGCTTCAAGTGTTGTTTCTCTTCTCTGAGTTGTCTCTATGGCTTCCAACCTAGCTTGAGTAGCTCTCAATGCCTGGATTACCTCATCCACAACACCTTCATGTTGCCTCTTACCTCTCCATTGCATGTTTTCTTCTCTTCTATTAACCATATTGTTTCCCTTGCACAAATACCTTTTTCTTACAATTCTACTTAACAAAATTGTCTTGTTGGAATTACAAATTCCTCCAAGAAAAATTCTACCTAACACTTTCCTTAGGGTGAAATTGTTTTTTAACAATAGAACACCCTTGCTCAGATACCAAACTAGGACACCCTTGCTCAGATACCAAACTTGGTGCATATGTGAATGTGTTTTAAAAGAAAATAGACAAATAACACTATAATTGGAAAATGAACCTTAAAGACCAGAACCACAAAGTAGAATCATGCACACAAATCTAACTAAAGCACACACATGCACAAATGAAATCATTAAAAACTTCAACAGTAGATTTCTATTACTTCTACAAAACTAAAATTTACAACATTCAAGTCTCAAAGAGCTTCTGAATTCTTAAAGTAGATTTTGCAAATTGCTCTAGGTTTCAGATGGGATTTTACAAACTCAGAGAAAAGCTAAAAAAAAAAAGTTCACTCGAGAAGTTATTCACTTGTCTTTGATTTCTAGTGCTCGATTCTTTGATTTTTCTCTACACCTTTTCTTCTTTTCCTTTTTTGTTTCACCTATACACTTCATTTAATTAACACCCGTGTCAATTACTTTCGGATGCTAGAACAATGGTGGTTGATCTTATCCCCGGATCGGGTGTCTGAAGGGTTAGCAAGTCAGTTCACACACGCAGCAGGCCTCCGGGACATGCAACTGGCCACGTGCAGGCTTAACCATGACGCTTCCCATATACAGGTTTGATGGCAAGAGATAATGGCAAGGATGACCCCTCGCCGACGACGGAGCAGTAGGTGGCTACAACTCGTTAAAATGATGCCATTAGTACTGGTGAAAATCATGCTTCCATCTGCGGCCATGAACTCCACACGAATGATGGTTGTCCTGAGAATTCAATTCTCGGCTTGCTCTGAAGGTAGTTCCCAAAGCCTACCGCAAGACTGGTAATTATGTATCATCTTGACATACCTGTGTCTGGAAGGCGGTTTGTCTTGGATAGTTCTGGCAATTGGGTGCTGGTTTTTTTTTCCACCTCTATAGCTTCGCGTGCCTCTCGTAAGGGAAAAGCTGCTATCCACAAATCCAAAGCGGATTCTAAAGCTGATGTTGATGCTTTGGAGAAACAAACCGTTCCCTACTCTCCCTGTGACATTCGTGGTTGGTCAAGAAGAATGGAGGTGTCATTCAGTCAGCTCAGGAGGGATCCTTGAAGGATACCCCCACTCTGATTCACTCTGCCAAAGGAGATGGCATTGGAAATATTCGGTTTGAGGCTCAGGTTCCTCCGTCATGATGTCTACGTCTATTGTCTTCATTTTTGTTTCATTCGCTCTCGGAATTTGTCAAAACACTATCTAGTTAGGTCAAATCTAATTATATTTTGGAGGATGTTTTTAGTTTCTTTTTGAACACTATATGTTCTCTAATTATTTAGTTTTTCACTTTGTTCTGGTTTCCTATGGACAAGCCAACATACTTTATGTCTTTCTAAACTCTTGGCACAAAACAGACTAATAGTAGCCTCTTTGCTCATGGTGTCATCTCTGTACATTATGTTATTATTGTAATAAAATAGATCTATTTACTTACCTCAAAAAAATGGTGGTTGATCTTACACGGTCAAGTGCATGTAAAACAACCCTAAAGTGATGTGACCGTTGGATGGGAGAAAAATAATCCGAAGGTGAGTTGAGAAGTCGTTGTGGGTCAAAAATGAGGTGATGTCACCTCGGGCCGACCTCCACCAGCAATTTATGTGGGTTGTCCGATTTCGGGCCCAATGCAACGGTGGAGAGGGATTGCGGGTGGTTTAGGTGGGTGACCTAGTTGTACCACGCATCCACCCACAATGGATCACGACTATTGGATTGGCAGGCCAGATCCAACAACAGAGTTGAGTTTGTCTATGAGTTGAGTGATTAAATGTGAAAGGAGAACATGGCTTTTTCATTGAGTTATAGAGGTTATTACCGTAAAACGACTCAGAGAAGAATATCAAGGTGCATTGTTCTACATAGCCTAAGAAGTGGAGAGAGTTGTAGTATCCATTAGGGCTAATTTGCTATGAAGGTTGGATGATTTGTAGGAGAGATAAGGTGCAGAAGAAAGAAAAAGAAAACAACCATGAAGAATGGGCAGCATTGGAAGATGTAGTGGCTGAAGATAGTTGTCCATTCGTCGCTGACATGGTGGAAGTGAATTGTTACCACAATGGTGCACAATGTTAAGGGGAAGCATGCAATTGCGATAGTACCAATGTTGAAGTGCCTATGAAAATTTATGATTTCCTAAGATTGCAACAGTTGATGTGTGTGCACAGATATGAAAAAATTTGAAGCTATTTCTAATAGAAACGCCAAGGTTGAAGATGATGGTGGATTGAAAAGCGTTGCAATTCCAAAGCAACCAATTCTTTCACTAGTAAAACGAACGAGATGAAGGATGCACGATGATGAAGGAGCTTGTAATTGAATCCGTGCCTAAAGGATGAAGAGAAGAGTTTGGAAGCAGAGATTACTCTCTTATTTCCCAAAGACAAAGCAGAAGTGAAGGCTCAAGATTTTTGTGATGACAAGATTTCAGTAGAGAAGGCAATGACATCAGATCACAGGAAGGATTCGTGAAATCCTAGTTGGAATGATCCCAATGGAGAAAATCCAAGACGGAGGGACAGATTATGTCTACATAAAAGACTAGTAATGGAAGAGGATTCTCTCAAGCAGAAATAAGTTGGCAATATTTCAAAGAGTATGGTAACGGACCAACATTTTCACCCTTTCCAGTCAGATGAAAATAATGGGAGTTTAAACCTGCGAGTTTTAATTGAAATCTAGACAAAATAATCTGAATGAAGTAGGTGTTTTTGAGGCTGCTGAATCCTTTCATGTGACTGGAATCTACAATTTCGGTCCATTCATGGTCAATTTAAACAAAGATTGGATCATTGAATTCTAATGGGGGCAAATTGGAAAAAGGGCAAATTGTTGTGCCATTATCCTACTCCATATTTCATCAAAGGTGAAGACATTTGATCAAATGCAGTTCTTGCACCAAGAAATAGAGGTGCCAAAGAAAAAGGACATTGCAGAATTGTAGTAAAGAACTGTTAGAATATTGTGATTACTTTTGCTAATAAAAAAACTCTAGATGAAAACTCTAGATGATCTGTGTTGTGAGTCTCGAGGTTGATTTTTAATTAAATCTAGTTTTTTCTAGACATTGCATCTAGACAGATTTTTTCACCTAGATCTTTCTAGAAGACCTTTTTAGAGTGTTCTCCTATATGTATTTATATCTCATTTGTGAAGCAATGCATGGGTGAAGTTTATGACTTGGAGCAACAATTCAAGGTGTTCCTCTGTTAGTTGATGAATGTTGTAGCACTCATAGTAAATCTCTCTGCTTCCTTCCATCAATGGTATTATAGTAAGGTTGGAGCCATCCTTCACCAATCAAGTGAAGTGTTTTTGCATGAGCTAGTAAGAGAAATGTCATTCTATTAAATTTGTGACTGATGAATACATTCTTGTTGAGTGATGGTGAAAATTTTTCCAAAAAAAAATTGAATTTCCAGTAAATGGATCTAGTAGATACTCATAACATGTGTTCGAAAAATTACAATTTCTTTTGTTAATTTAAAGGAAGAAAAAAGGCTTTTGTCTTGTCTAAAAAACTAAAAACTAAAAAATGGCTTCAAGCAGTAGTAGCCTTGCACCACCACAGATCCTCATTTCCATAGGGAAGAATTACGAAGTTTGGGTAGTCAAAATCATGACATTGTTACATTCTCGACATGTTTGGGATTTTGTAGTTCATGGGTATATAGAACTAGTTGATCAAGCTGTCGAACAAGCCTTGACAAATACTAAAAAATATTATCTCAAAGAAAATAGGAAGAAGGATGCAAAAACACTCTATCTCATCCAAAATGGCTTTGGATGACAGTGTATTTCTCAAGATCTCAGCAACAAAATTCTCAAAGATAGCTTGGGACATTTTAGGTATCAACTATCAAGGCATTACCAAGGTAAAGACAATCAAGTTGTAGACATTAAAAATGAATTTTGAGAATTTGAAGATGAAGGAGTCAAAGTCAGTAGACCAGTTCATGAACATTGTAAACCAATTAAGAATGAATGGTGAAGAACTTCCGGATCAGAAGTTTGTAGAGAAGATACTTAGAACCTTGCCTAAAATGTTTGATGTAGTGGTTGTAGCCATTGAAGAGTCCAAGGACTTGACACAACTATCAGTACATGAGTTGTTGGGATCTTTGCTATCACTTGAATTCAGAATAAATATGAATGATGATTCATCTTTGGAAAATGCATTCAAATCTCGGGTTTCTATCTCAAGAGGTAGAGGAAGATCAAGGTCAAGAGGTAGGGGTCAGAGTAGTAGAAGCAGTGACCAAAGAGATAGTAAGGAAGATTCAAAACAAGAATGGAGACCATATCAAAATCCTCATAGCTCAAGGGGGGGTAGTAGTAGAAGCTCATAGCTAAATCAGAGGTATGACAAATCCAATGTTAAGTGTTTTTACTGTAATAAGCTAGGTCATTATGCACATCAATGTAGGAAGAAGAAGGTTGACGTTAACAAGCATGATGAAAACTATTCTAACACCTCTGAGAACTATGAAGATTCTTTATTCCTTACTTGTAATGTTTCCTAAGATACTTCTAATGATATTTGGCTTATAGATAGTGGGTGTAGCAATCACATGACAAGAAATAGAAGCTTAATTGCAAACCTAGATGTTTCAATAAGGATTGAAGTCAAATTGGGGACAGACAATATTATAAATGTTATAGGAAAATGAATGGTCAACACCCTAACCAAACAAGGCCAAAAAAGGCACATGCCAGATGTGTAATATGCCCCAGGTTTGAAACATAACCTCATTAGTGTTGGACGACTTACACAAAAAGGGTATAATGTAATTTTTAAGGAAAATAATTGTTTTATTTATGAAAAACCTCCTAGTAAGATGTTGATTTCTAGGGTGAATATGCCAAAGAATAGAATGTATCCTCTTGCTATGAATTATGGTACACAAGATGCCTCATTTGCCCAAAAGGAAACATGTTTGGATGAATTTTGGTTGTGACATTTTAGACTTGGTCATCTACATTTGGTGGCCTAAAATTATTGTAGCAGAAACAGATGGTTAATGTTTTCCTCCCATTCAAGAGCCAACTAGTTCTTGTCAAAGTTGCGTTCTGACAAAGCAACACATGAACAATTTCTCTAAAGGAGTGTCTTATAGAGAAAAGTCACCCTTGGAGCTGGTTCATACATATTTGTGTGGCCCAATGCAGACCCAGTCACTAGGAGGAAGTTACTACTTCCTAACCTTCATAGATGATTACAATAGAAAAACTTGGGTATACTTTCTTGCAAAAAAATATGAAACTTTTGACAAGTTTAGAGAATTCAAGGAATTGATGGAGAAGTAAAGTGGCCATCAAATTAAAGTGTTAAGATCAAACAAAGGAGGTGAATATGATTCAAATTATTTTCATGTTTTCCATAAGCAACATGGCATCAAAAGACAATTTAGAACAAAGTATACACCTCAACAAAATGGTGTAGCAAAAAGGAAAAACAAAATCATTATGAATATGGCTAGAAGCACGATGAAAGCAAAACATTTGTCAAATGATTTTTGGGGAGAAACAATATCTTGCTTTGTTTATGTTTTGAACAGATCTCCCACTAAAAGTGTGAAAAGTCCCACAAGAAGCATGGACAACTATGAGCTGCAGTGTAGCACATTTCAAAGTATTTGGTTGTGTGGCATATGCTCATGTGCCTAAAGAGTTGAGAAGAAGGTTTGATGATATAAGTGAAAAGTGCATCTTTCTTGGGTGCAGTGATCAATTCAAGGCATATAAATTGTATAATCTAGTTACAAAGAAGGTGATAATCAATAGGGATGTTACATTCAAAGAAGATGAAGAATGGGATGGGATCATAGACAAGACTATAACTGTTGGAGCAACAAACAATTATAGTCTCGCCTATGCTCCCATCCAATGACAACAGATCCTCTACCGCCTCAGGAATCCATAGGTCAAAGATGCTACATCCAGACAAGAAGAAAAACAACAAGCGTCTAAGTGATGAACGATGAAAGATGGGCAAGATGACATCAGATCCTCTACCGCCTCAGGAGTCCATAGGTCAAAGATGCTACATCCAGACAAGAAGAAAAACAACAAGCGTCTGCGTGATAAATGATGAAAGATGGGCAAGATGACTATAGATCCTCTACTGCCTCAAGAATCCATAGATCAAAGATGCTACATCTAGATAAGAAGAAAAACAACAAGCGTCTGAGTGATAAACGATGAAAGATGGGCAAGATGACAACAGATCCTCTACTGCCTCAGGAATCCATAGATCAAAGATGCTACATCCAGACAAGAAAAACAGAACAACATGTAAACTAAGAAGATAGTCTGATAAAACAACTCAAAGAAATCTTCAATAACATAATATTTTACAATCCATGCCCCTCAGAGTTACAAACAGAAAAATACAGAGCCCTGCTCCTAAAACTCTTTCGGCTCTCCAGCCTTTGAACCCCCCCTTTGCTTCGTTTTGATCTCCTGCTTTTATACTCAGAACGATGGTTGCTAGGAATGTGATCTGGTCATCCCATCCAAGACTTTTCTCTTGTGCATCCTTTTGTTAGACTGTGCATGCATCCTCGTGATCAGTATGGGCCTGCAAGACGAAACCGTCCATCGAGGTACCTCGGGCTGATAGTTCTGTCTCCTCGGCCAGAGCTTCCATGCCTTCTATTTATGGATTGAGCTGAGGTTTCAACTACCAGTCCTTGTTCATTAACTGAATCCTCCTTGGGATCAGAGCGCGACTGGATGACTAGCGAGTGACCACGTGCTGCTCATAGATTGGGCGTTGAATAAGCAGGGGGTTTTGAGGCCGCAAAAGCGAGTCCTTGTTCATTGGATGAACCCTCCTTGGGATCGGG
>SNQJ01S0173894.1:19443-34468 GCA_010110895.2 Picea sitchensis | reverse complement strand
CGGGATGAGCTTGAAAGTGTGGGAATAACAGTCGTTGTTGATAATTTGGTGAGCTTGGCTCTCTTAGGACTTCCCAAGAGTTGGCACAGTTATCAAGACTCTGTCAATGGAAGGGAAAAATTTCCAGATTGGGAACGAATATGGTCGGATCTAGTGCAAGAGGAGTTCAGGCGGGACACCAAAGATGGATCTTCATCAAAGTGTGATGATGAAGAGGATTGTGCTTTGACTACCAAGTCAAGGAAAGGGAAAGGGAATAAATTCCATTCAAAATCTGAGTCTAAAGTCAAGAAGATGGATTTGTCCAAAGTGAAGTGTTTTCATTGTCACGAACATGGACATCTCGCTACTAACTTTCCGCAGAAGAGGAAGAACAAGATGGTTGTTGGAGCTGCAACTGGTGAGGCTCTTGTCTCACAATTTTAACTTGACTTCTCTTTGATCACATGCATAGCTTCAAGTGCATCAGGGTCGGTGTGGTATTTGGATAGTGGCACTTCTTTCCACATGACGGGAGATAAAGAGTCTTTCAGTGACTTGGAGGAGAAAGATCTCATAATGCATATAGAGATGGGTGACGATGGATGGTACAATGTGACTGAAATTTTTAACATTACCTTTCAGAGGGAGTTAGGTAAACCATTTNAGAAAAACCTGGTCTCAGTCGCAATGTTGGAGGACAAAGGCTATGACGTTGTTTTCAGTGATGGAAAAGCTTTCCTGTGACATATAGCAACAAGTCAAGTCAAGAAGATAGGGATTCAAGTTAAGAATCTCTACATGCTGGAGGTAGATGGTTGCAGTGCCATGATGGGCAAGGCAAAAAAAGTGGTGAGCCGGGATGAGGGTGAATTATGGCACAGGCGATTGGGCCATCTTCATCATGAAGCCTTGAAGATCATGCAACAAATATCTACTGCAATTCCAAGGGGAAAACTTGCTCAGTTAGATCAGTGCAAGGGGTGCACCCCGGGGAAGTATGTAAAGTCCACCTTTCATGAAAATGAGAACCGTGCTTTAGTGATCCTGGAGAGAATTCACACAGACGTGTGTGGACCATTATCGGTTGCTTCAACAACAAAACATAGGTATTATGTTATTTTTGTGGATGAATTTTCTCATAAATGCTGGATATTCTTCATGCAGAAAAAGGATCAAACATTCTCAAAGTTATGTGAGTTTAAAGCATTGGTGGAGAAAGAGTCAGGGAACCAAGTGAAAGCTCTAAGGAGCGATAATGGTGGAGAATACATATCTAACGAATTCAAAGACTTCTGCAGCAAAGAAGGAATTCAAAGAGAACTCATAGCACCTCATAACCCACAACAAAATGGGGTCGTGGAGAGAAAGAACAGAACGATCGTGGGTGAAACATGAGCGATGTTCCATGATCAGGGCCTACCAATGCATTTGTGGGTGGAAGCATGCAATATTGTGGTTTATGTGAAAAACCGTTGTCCTCATAGAATACTTGGCATGAGTACACCTAAAGAAGATTTCACTGGTAAGAAACCTGATGTTTCTCATTTAAATTTTTTTGGCTCATATGTTTATGTGCATGTGACAAAGGATTCCAGGAAGAAGCTGTAACCGACTGCTGAAGTTGGGATATTTGTGGGGTACAAAAAAACACCCCATAATTATCGTGTATATTTTCCGAATAGTAAGATGACTATTATGTGACGGGATATAAAATTCGATGAGGGGAAATCCATGCGGTTATCGCTTGAGAGGGAGCTAGACTTGCATGCAGAGGAGGAACTGTTGGTTCCCAAAGATGAGTCTCAAGATGTGGATCATCCACATGAGGAGGTTCATGGAGTGGAGTAAACCACTCAAGCAGATCCATCCATTAGAAATGGCAGAAAGCGCACCACATAAGATGACATATTGAGACTAGATGTTGCACAGAATGTAGGATCCCCTACTTCACAGCGTAGACAGAGACAATCTTATGATCGATTTACTGGATACATGGCTCTCATGAGAAAATGTATTGTGACTGAACCATCTTCCTTTCATGAAGCAGTGCAGGATCCCACTTGGGTTGATGCTATGGTGGAGGAGTATGACTCCATTGTCAAAAACAGTGCATGGGAAATTGTCCCAAGACTGGTCGACAAATCAATGGTGGAGGGTAAGCTTTTAATCATTTTTATTTATGTTGATGATTTCATACTGATTGGTGATGAGCAATTGATACACTCATTCAAGGATGACCTTGCAAAGGAGTTTGAGATGAAGGATTTGGGCCTTCTTCATTATTTCCTTGGATTGGAAATATGGCAGCGAGATCGTGAACTTTTTGTGTCTCAAGGCAAGTATGCAAGGGAGATACTGGGTAAGTTTCACATGGAGGGTTGAAAACCCATGGATACTCCTCTTCTAGGAAATTGGAGGAAAGAGAATGCTACTTCTGGAGAGCTAGTGGATGCTACTGTCTATCGACAATTAGTAGGTTTGTTAATGTATTTAGTGAACACGAGACCAGACATTTGCTATGCGGTTAACCAACTAAGTCAAGCGATGGTTAATCCTACCAAATTCTTTTGGAAGGCGGGTAAGCATGTACTGAGATATTTGAAGGGCACATCTGAGTATGGATTATGGTACAGATAGACGAATGAGGTGAAGTTGCATGGCTTCACGGATGCAAATTGGGCGGGCAGCCCAACGGACAGAAAGAGAACATCAAGGGGGATCTTTAATATCAGATCTACAATTGTTTCTTGGTACAAAGATATGTGGCACTTAGTTCAACGAAAGCGGAATACATGGTAGCGATTCAAGCTGCATGTGAGACTATCTGGATGAGAAAGATCTTGGTTGGTTTGTTTGGTTCTCATTTAGATCCGACAGTGATTCATTGTGATAATCAGAGTTGCATTAAACTCGATTAATCCCGTGTTTCATGATAGATCTTAGCATATAGATATCCAGTATCATCATCTCAGAGATTGTGTGCAGTGGAAGATCATGTTGCTTCAATAGATTCCTATAGAAGATCAGGATGCAGACATTCTAACGAAGGCGCTCACTAGGAACAAATTCGAATATCATAGAAACAGGATTGGGGTGAAGGATAATCCCTTTCTTGTTGAGAGGGAGTGTTGAAAAGGCAACAAGAAACATGTGTCTAATTTACTTTTCCCTTAAATAAATTGGACAATATATATTAATCTATTATCTCATAATTACTTGAAATAATTAACTGAAATGGCAAATCAATTAACTATGGGAAATTCGAGTTCAAAGGTTGGCTGGTAAGACATAGAGGTGACTTGAAGTTGTAATAGAGTTATAAGTCTATTTATGAGAGTTGTGAAGTAGTTTAACTCAGTTAAGTGAGTTAAGCCTAGTTGTACTAGTTGTAACTAGACTTACACTAGTGAGAGTTTAGTGAATTAATTATTAATTAATTCAAAATCAGTGAACTCACATGCAACTGAAGATTCACCACGGTTAACTAAATGCATGTCAGATCCAGTGGAGACCCAATTGAGATAATAGGTGAACGAGACAGTTTGGCTATTAGTTGTGATTTGAGTGAAGTGCACTCATGCAATCACACATGCAGTGGATATGCTCATGAGCATGTGAAAACTAGGCAATTCGAATTCATTGTGAGAATTCTAATTGCAAGGATTGTGTAGAGGAGGCAAGCTGTCTGGAGACAGAAATTGGCACATGTATTTGCTGAGTTTTGTATGACAGTGTGAGACGATTGTGTTGTACTGAGATCTCTTGGATTATATTTTTGTATGATATTGTTTCATGATCCATGATATACATAATATATGATAGTGGGGTTTTTAGCTTTTCGCTTTCCCAGAAAATTTTTGTGTTATGTGTTCTTGATATTTCACTTTGTGATCGTGGTTTAATTTCCGCAAGAATAATAGTAGAAGTGATTATGTATTTAAAAATGGAATATAATTGTTAGATCAGGATAATCGCAAGAAATACTTAATTTGTATTGAAATTTCTACACATTGCTCAGTGTTGGATATTCTCTAGTGTTTCGGTTTATTGTCTTGGCATTGTATTGTCTATCTATATTAAGGAAGTTTTTGTTGGGTTTTCTCCCCCATGAGGATTTCCTAGGATAAATGTTGTGTATATTGTGATTGTTTTTCTCTCAGTGATCCTACCTATGTTATTGTTATCTAGTAAATTGAAAAGAAACCTAATAATAGATCAAAACTTAACACTCTTTTCCTCTCAGCATCGTACCATGCCTCTTCCACATGGTCCTACACTTTCTTTGCGACTAAATATTCATCTTTTGTCAATGTGAGTTCAGGAACACTCTTATGCACCTTCATCTTCTTATGTTGGTGTTCTACTTGCACTATTTTCCTCTTCATGGGAAGAGTTTATGTCTGTGTTATTGTACTTGGTATGTCCATGTCTGGGACATCTCCTCCTTCTAGTTCCTCCGGCGTAGGAACATTAGTATCCTTTTGCGCTCCTCCATTTATTACTTCTGCGTTGTCCTTCTCTAGCGTTGAAGGCTTGGGGACAAGGTTATTTTTCCTTGACTTTCTAACTATTGTGCTCCCCCATATTTCCTTCGTGTGATCTGTTTCCTTTATTGTATTCATTGTTGGACTGTTTGATTTATTTGAAAGGATAAATTTTTCTTGATGCTTACCTTTTGATACGTTCTTGGAAACTACTGGTACCTTCCATTCTTCAGGACAATCTTTCATGACCCACTCCACTTCTTCTCCTATCACACAATACCTTAGTTGTAACCATTCCTTCTTGGGATCTCTCTTGGTCTGGATCCACATATTGGGTGTATACACCTAAAATTTTTCTATGCTTTGATGCTCTTACACCACTTTTGGTGGTATCCTCCATGTATCATGAAATTTTTCCTACATCTCGTCAGAATACATAACAAATATTCTATTATTTTCCTTCCTTTGTTTTGAGTCTGAATTGTGCCATAATGTTTTATATGTCGATGCACGATACTTCCCCGACCTCGGGTAAAATTTGCTATATTTGGGTTCTCCCCAACCCACCAAAGCTATCAATATAATCAACCATGCATAATGGAACTCTGTTCCAAGATCTTGTGAATCCTTGCAGTCATCCAAAAACAAATTCAGTAAATATGGGGTCCAGCTGAGTAAACTCCCTTTCACACACTACACGACTGTTTCTATAACTCCTATAAGTGTTTCTTCCTTGCGACATTTCCTTAGAAGTTTACAATCCATCAAATTGGTTGCTAATATCATCACAAGTTCACTGATTCTGTTAATTATCAACCCCCTAGATCCTTTGTTAGTGCTATATTTCTTCTTTATCTCCTTTGCCAAATTTTTCTCCTTTGTCTTGTCATCTAAATAATGTTCCAACTTTTCTCCATCTGTTGGCAAACGAATAATTTCCGCAATTAAATATACATCTATTGATACCGGCCTATCCATCCATAGAACACCCCCATGCACCAAGGACAATAGTTGTTTCACACAATTATTCACATCTTTGCCTCTCCAAAAGTGGGGAATTTCCAATAGGTTCATGATACATGTGTTATACAATCTTGTTATCCACTGTTTTGGCTCTAAAATTGGATCTCCCGATGGACCTGTTCCTTTTCTCTCCATATAGGCTTGTGGTGAAAACTCAGGGAAATTGTCCCTATCTATAATGCCATGGTCGACATACTTCAGTTTATCCACAGATCGTAACTTGCCAGGAAGGATCTTGACTCCTTCGGGTATGCGTGGTAGTGTAAGTGTTACTTCTTTCCGTTTGTGCAATGATCTTTGTACTGTCTATTTTCCCTTTGGTTTCTCTGTCGTTGTCGATGGCCCTGCTTCTTCGTGCACATCCTCTTCTTCTTCTGCGTCTGAATTATGTTGGTCTGTGATATCCCCCACCTATACCTATTCTTCTGACTACTGCACTAGCTCTACGATAAGCTGTTGTGTTTCTTTAGCCTGTTCTCTTGGCTCATATGAATTTGTTCACTCTTCGTTTCCTTCAGTCATATACTACGGTGCTCCTAATCCAAGTTGTTGTGTAGGGTTTTATGTGTCATTCTACGGGTCGACCTCCATTTCTTCTGTTACTGGATCATGTTCTTCGACCATAGTGTGACTAACCGGTTAAGTGTCGAGAGATGGGATTACATCCACATCTACCACTCCTTCTGGCTGAATAGTGTTTGCTTCTTCGACTACTTTCTCCTATGGAGACCTTGTGGCGATGTGTGCTTTTCTCACGATTCGGCTAGGAGCTCCAATATTCAGTGGCACCATTCTTCTAAATCCTACAAATGTTGCTCTGAATATTCATTGAATACTTCAGAAATACCCAATCTCATTGAGTTTTTTCTCCTTAGCTCTCATTTTATCAATGTCACAATGAGTCTTGCATTACAAGTTTTTTTCTTTTATAAGTCTCATCATAAATGCTCTGTCGCGTTGTACTTTTTCGATCATTGGTTTTCCTCTTTCTGATTGCTTTGTGTCTCGGTGCACTGCATTTTATGTATTGTCAACTTTTTCTTATGCACAATGTCTTCAGGTTCTATCATACCACTTACTAGCTTCTGTTGCACGCTATATCATCTAAGTGTTTGTCTACCACTTATACATCTACTACCTCTTTTTGTATTTTTCTCATTTTCCCACTTTTTTCTTCTCTTTTTCTTTTAACTCCTACTATATACATTATGTACAATTCTACTTTTCTGTGCTGCAACTACTGAGGGTTACTGGGTTGATTGTCCCTATACAGTTTCAGTTGACTTCCATTCACCAATCCTTGAATCTCTTTTCCTGCTATATCTTGCAACTACACAACACCTCCATCTTTGATAAACTTGATCTCATATGGCCCTAGCCAATGCATCCTGAATTTACTTGGGCGTTGTAAGTATTTTTTGTCATAGAGAAGAACCATATCTCCTTCCTTGAACATTTTCTTCTTAATGTGTCTATCATGCCAAGATTTGTCCTTTTCTTTCTATACTTCCTGATGGAAACCAACCATAATCATGTCTTCTTCTAGTTCCATGAGTTGAGACAATCGTTCTTGAGTTGTGCCTCTTTCTTTCATATCTGTAATGGCTGCAATGCTCAGAATATGTATCAAATACTCCAAAGGGACTACTTCTTCCTATCCATACACCAATCTGAAAGGTGTATGCCCTGTAAGTTTCTTGAATCTAGTTGTATAAGCCCATAATACTACTGGTATCTTCAGATCCCAATCATCCATGTTCACATTACATATATTAGTTAAGGCATTCTCCAATATCTTGTTAAATGATTTCACTATGCCATTAGCCCAAGGATGGTATGGAGTGCTCTTCTAATTGTGTATCTCAAATTATTCAATTATTTCCTAGATGGTGCTATTGATACAATGATTTCCCTGATCACTCATCATAATTATAGGGAATCCAAATCTTGTAATTACATGTTCAAACAAAAAGTGTGTTGCAATATTTTATTGTTGCTACTTCATCCCATCTAGTTAGATATTTTGTCGTTGTAATGATATACCTTGCTCCTAATATTCTAGATGGTGGATTGATTGGTCCTACAAAGTCTACTTCCCACTTGTCAAACACTTTAAGGTTTACCTGAGGTCTTAATGGAATTTCATCCCTATGATATGGCTTTCCTACCCTTTGATAGACATCACAATTCTGACAATACTCCTTTGCATCCTTAGAAACTGTTGGATACCATAGTCCTACGTGCAATATCTTTTGCGCAGTAGCCTTTCCTGCATAGTGTCCTCCAAATATTCCTCCATGTGCTTATGCTAAAATGATAGAACATTCATGTTACATGACACATCTCTTTAAATATTTTCTGGACCTAATTTATATACGTGTCCTGCAATAAGTTGGTAGTCTGCAACCCTAACTACCAAAATCTTCTTATGTGTAGTATTGTATTCCTTTGGTGAAAATCCTGTACTAAAAAATTCAACAATATCAACAAAATATTCATCAACTATCTACAATGAAAAGAGTTGTGCATCGGGAAAAATTTCCTCCAAGTTTCTTTGTTCCTCTCCATTAGTTATACTGGATAGATGATCTGGCCCTGCATTCTATCTTCCAGGTTTCACAACTACTTCAAAATCAAACTCTTGAAATAATAGAAACCATATACATATTCTTCCCCCGAACACTGGCTTGTTGACCAAATATCTAAGAGCAGAGTGATCTGTAAACATTTTAAAATGTTGGCCTCACAAATAACGTCTGAATTTTTGTAATGCATAAACCATAGCCAAACCTTCTCTTTTTGTTGTATTGGAATTATGTTCTAAATCTGACAGTTTCCTACTTGAAAATGCTATAGGGTGATGTATTTCACCTTCTCCTCACTGTGTTAGTACTTCTCCAAGTGCTATTGCAAATGCATCCACACGAACATGGAACTCTTTTGACCAATCTGGAAACACCAAAGTTGGCACTGTCACCATTTTCTCCTTCAATATGTCCAAAATTTGTTGGCACTCATCATTCGATTGAAACTTGATATCCTTCTTTAACAATTTATCCAAGGGCATAATAATATGTGCATAACTCTTTATGAACTTCTTATAATATCCTGCATGACCAAGTGTATCTCTTAATTGGTGCACTGACTTAGGTGGTGGTAAATTAACAATGACAACAATCTTGGTAGGGTCAACCAGTAGGCCCTGTTTATACACCACATTCCCTAGAAAAATTCCAAATGGTGCGTTGAATATGTATTTCTTAATGTTTAATGAAATTTGACACTGTATACACCTGTCCAACATCAATCTTAAAACTTCAACATGGTCTTTCAATAAGATAAATACTGTCCAATCATCCAAATAAACCTCCAAAAATTTATGTATAAAATCTTTAAATGCAACTACCACTACCCTTGAAAATATAGAAGGGGAATTCTTCAATCCAAAGGGAATCACTGTGTACTGATATGAACCCCATTATGTGGAAAATGTAGTCTTATGATGATCCTCTGGTGCTATTATGATTTGATGATACCCTGAAAATCCATCAGTAAATGAGTATGCTTCATGTCCTCGTACATTCTCCAATACCTCATCTGTAAATGGAGTAGGGAAGGGATCATGCAGACATGCATAATTCAACTTCCTCAAGTATACATAGATCCTCCTTGCTTCTTCTCCTTGACTACCATAGGGCTAATCCACTCATATTCTTCAACATGTTCTATTATACCAGCCTCTAACATTTTATCAATATCTGCCTTAACTTTCTGTTTTTATATTGGATTCAACCTACAAGGTCTTTGTCTTATTGGCCCAGCATTTTTTCTTAGAGGAATCTTCATTTCTCCAAGTTTTATTGCTACGCCTTTCATATTTGAAAACGTTGCTGGAAATAGATCACTATACTCGCACAATATCTCTGTTATTATTTTCATTGTTTGGTTATCCCAATAGTCACCAATACTTGCAATTTTTGGGTTCTCTTCTGTTCCAATGTTGACTTTCTTTATCCTCAATGGTGCATAAAAATATTCTGACTCTAACTATGTACCTTCTACTTCTCTTTTCCCTTCAACTTATGTTATTTGAATATCGCACGAATTTTCTTCTGCTCAATCATATTTTGTGACGTGGTAACAATGTAACAACTGTCTGATTATTTGTTGATTCTGATTCTGATAAGCCGTCATAATTTCAAATTCATGTTCTTCAAATATATTTTCCTTTATCGACTTCAATGTTGTATCTATCATTGGATTCTCATGGTCAAATGAAAATGTGATCACAAAGTCCTGCTGCAAACCTTTCTAATTTTCTATTCCTCTGTGCAGTCCAACTCTGTATACCAATTTCTTGGTATGCCTTCCAATGTATGAATGAAATGACGTGGCCATTCCTCTGGTGGTACCAGTCTCCACTAGGTTATGCATCTGTCTACATGTTCTCTGTATTTTCATATTCCATAATATTTCTCCATATATTTATTGTCCTGCTCTGCACCAAATCTGATGCACAATAATATTTTTCATTGATACCAATGGTGGTTCTTCTCCTTATGAGTACCCCACCAATGTGTAGGTGTTTCTTTCAAGGAAATATCTAAAGCTTATAACCTTTGATTTTCCAATACTTATAACTCAAACTTTGTTAAAAATTCTTTTAAATCATTTTGACCATAAAATGTTGGAGTTTCTCTTACTTCTGTGCCAACCCATCTTAGTGCATGTGTCATTCTTGCACATATTCTGGTAGATATCTCATGTAAGCATTTTTTCCAATTCTCCATTCCTGTGTAAGAATACGAGGCACAATAAATGATGCTTCTCGAGCTAAGCATTCCATTTTCTATTGGGTTAATGTAATCTTCCTCATGCACGGTAGTTCTATACAACTGGTTTGTCTCTTCCACCTTATGAAGGATCTAATGGTGCTATGACTCTATATTCTCCTGATTCAAAAATCATCTTCCTAGTCTTCAAGTTAATGATAGCCTGATTTTCAAATGCCCAATCTAGTCCCAACAATGTTGGATAAGGTGTAGTGTTTTCCACTATATCAATGACCTCAAAATATGCCATAGTGCGCACACCATCTAAATCCACTGGTATTCATTTCAATCTAAGAATTGGTACCACTCTATATTGATTTTCCAGTTTCAATTGAATAGGTGAATATCCCAATGTAGGTTCCCCCATGGCTTCCCATGTTTTCTTAGGCAAAACATTTACCTCATATCTCAAATCTAATATTCTGTCACCCATGTTAAAGTCTCCAATACTTGCATTCAATATAAACTCCCTACTTGTTCTTCTCTTCCTATGGACATGATTTACTGTCTTTACCCCTTCTCCATAATTGCACTTTTCTAACAGATTTTATAATACTTGTAGAGATTATTTATCATTCAATAACTTCACACAAGATACCAACATTTTTCTTATATTACTAACCTTTTCTGAAGACTGATCTCTGCTGGTATCATCAAATTGAAGAGGAATATCATATACTAGTACATCATCTCTTAGATTTGTGCCTGAAGTAGAAGGAATATTCTCCTTCAAAATATCTTGTCTAGCTTGCTTGAATGTCTCATTTTCCTTCCACACATCAAAATGTTGTTTAGGTGTTGTATTCTTTTTGATCCACTAGTGATGGTTTTGATTCTAGTTCACTACATCTGCTCTTGTTTTGGTTCCTCCTCGAGTAACTATACTGATCTATTTCTCATCACCTCTGGTTTCTGTGGAAATCCATTGAGCATTCTAATTATTTTGATTCCTCTTTTCCTGTATCTTCGTCATAAGTGTCAGACAGTCTTCTGTATTGTGATCTGCTGCATGATAGTACGTACATGTCACTAGCAACAATGGAAATCCCTTGCATAATGTCCAAGTTGTTGGCAATTGTGACAGGTTACTAGTCCTCTACCTCTTCCACGTTCTCCTCTAAATCCTCCTCTGTTACCTTGATTATCTGCATGAAATGTGTTATACTATAGTACATGATTATATTGTTGTGCATTATTATATTGCGGTGACACTGTAAACTATTGCATAGGTTGTCCAAGTTCATCTTGCACCCTATAATCATTTGAGGTATTTTCCTTCATCAGTTCCAAGGTTCGACAATCCTTGTCCTCATGTATTATAGACTTGCAGAAATTACAAAATGTGCTCTTCGACACTGTTTGGTGCTTTTTCATCATGGGACAATGATAGGGATCATGTCCATGTGTCTTAAATATTTCACACCATAATCCTCCTATGGGTAAGGGATTTGGAATTCTTGCTCCCAAGTACTACGCAAATGTTGGGCACTCATTCTTATGATGTCCTTTTGTTCTGCATAAGGTACACTAGACAACTTCCCTCTTCTCCTTACCTTTATTATGATTCAACTGAAATGTCATATTATTTATATATTCTCTTAGCTCTTCTACAATTGGATCTGTATGTTTATACCAGTTCTCTTATAATTGTAAGTTTTCCTGCAGAGACTCAACCTGAGTCTGGAACTTCTATTTCCTCAATGGATACTTAAAATGTGGAAATAATGAATTAAAAAATAGGTGTCTATGTTGCATATCTCTTATAGGATACTTCAACTTACCTTTCAACCAATTGAACTTCTGGTCGAATTCTGAAACTGACTCTACTTGATTTTGTTTGATTTCTAGCATCTCATTCATGTATTGATATTCTGAACTTGGTCATTGGAATTCATTGATTGATGTCTTCTTCACATCTGCAACTGTTGTAGGTACTCCTTGTGGGTTGTTTACTGTGAGGCCCATATACCAATCCAGTGCACGGTTTTTGAATGTAATTGCAAGCTGAGCCACTTTTGTATCTTCATCTATGATCTGTTGAGCTTCCCAACTCTTTTCATAGATAAATAAATGCTTCTTTGGGTCCTCCGACCGTTCTCCATGAAACTCTAGTAACTGAATAGTTGGATCTACTCCTACCATTATAAAGTTTGTTGTACTACCACCTCCATGTGGTGTAGATATCTGACTACTCCTATTTGAACTTGTACTTCCACTTGAATTTCCATTACTCCCTTGTCTTACTAGAATCCTTCTACTACTAATTGTTGGTTTTGTAAATGATTCTTTCTTTTCTGATGTCTTAGTCGCACATGGGGTTGTGGGTTCCACACTAATTCTGATATGGAATGGAGATCCTTCTTCTGCGCCAGACCCTTGACCTATGGTTTTCCTCTCATATGTGGTGCACATGATTTCCTCAATCTGCCCAGTAGCACAAATATCCTCTACTCTTATTCATCACTTTCTAAACCTTTCCGCTCGGCTACTGCCCTCTTTTTCATGTTAATCCTATATTGGTAGGGTCTTTCACTGTGCATTGTTCCCGCTCTGTCCATTATTTTCTTGATCTGATCTCCATCCATCATAATGGGGTCCATTGCTTCCTTATTCTTGCCTATTTCGATATCCCTCTCCTTATATTAGATCGTCCTTAGTGCTTCCCCCAGTTCCCCCATGTGCGTAGATTTATTTAGTTGTCTGATTCCATTGTCATCATGCCTTTATCATGCAACAAAATATTGATTGTCGTATAAAGTAATATAATATACCTTCCTCTTGGAACCTTCAAAAACTCATGCTCTGCAATAGTGTATGATTTTGTAGTATCGTCTGCAAACTTAGTAATGAATCCTACAATAATTCTATCTAGCCAAAAATTGACTACGCAAATGAATTTATTATTTACTCTTTGTAACTATGCAATATTCTTAGAAGTACACTCTATTGGTATTATCTGATTATTTGGATGATTATCCTTCAACCTCAATATCCACTCATGTAGCAAATGTGGAAAATAATAGAAATCCTCATGAAGATTAGTAAACACATACCTGTTCAAATATTGACGCGGTGTATACCTAGAATTTCTATTATATTTCTGCACAAACTCGAGCTCTTTTGTCCTCAACCATTTTTCAATATCTTCTTTAGTTGGATTCCATGGTTTGAACATCCCTTTCTAATCATGCATTCTCTTCATTGTCCTTCTCAATAAGTACTCTGTAATGTTCCTGACTTGGCTAGTCTAGGAAATGCTGCTAATGTGTGTGTAGGATCAAAGGTTTACAACATATAAATGATCATACAAATAATAAACGTGATAAAGGACTGCAAAGTTTGTATTATGATATCTCTGTGGATTACAAAATGGTCGAATGCAGTTGAATAACTGACAATACTCGACTAGATCAACATACAAAGGATCTTAGCCAGAATATAAATAAGCAACTGCGGCTGAATAAAATAACAACACTCGGCTAGATCAAAAGACAAAAGGATCTTAGCCAGAATACAAATAAGCAACTAAAATATAATACCCGGAAAATGGGAGGACTGCGGAATCAATGAAGAATGATGGAAGACCTGGATGATCTTCCCGATGACTAGGGTGTGTCTTTCAACATTGAAATCAACCAACTGGTGTCTTCCTCCTGGAATACACTGAACTATATCTCCTAAGATGCACCTCTTCTCCTCAATGACAAGTCATAATCTGCATAATGATGAATTAGGTCGCTGACCCTTCCTTTATAGCTTTCCAAAACCCTAAATCCCTGCTAAAACCCTAATTCATTGTTGACTTTCAAAACCCTAAATCACTACTAAAACACTAATTCACTGTTGAATTCTTCCCTCTAAGTGACTTTTACTTTATTTTATTATTCCTTGATTAAATCACTTAATTAATTAATTAATTAACCATTTTACCTCTAAAAAGTGATTTATCCATCCTTATGGCTTCTCCAGCCATTGAAAGTCACTTCTCACCATCTTATCCTGTAGTGCTCTTCTTCCCGATTTTGATGAGCTATCACACTAAGAGGTTTCTCCAAGTAATATGCCCATTATTCCCTTCTTAGTGAATTTAATTAAGATATGACCCATAATAACTCAAAATTATGGAAATCGTCGGAATGCAACAAAACCAAAGCCAAGCTGTGCAGAATGGATCCTGATGATGAACGATGCAAGTCGGGCCCAAATAAACCCCTTAATATCTCCCAAACTCTCTGTCACCCCTATTTGGCTACTCGGGTAGGCATAACACTATGAAATGTTGTAATGTTATAATGTCCCAAAATGGGGACATTATAGTCCTCCCTGTCGGAAGATTGCTTGTCCTCGAGCAATAACTAAATCCAACTACATATGATACCAGGGTCCCATATCCACCTGTGTGACATAAGGTAGACTCCCCTCAAGATGTGGTCTCTCCAAGTGCTCACCACGCATGACACCCACATGCTCCTGATGAGTCTCCTGCAAATAACACACAGTCTCAAACCAAAATGAGTCTATCCTACCAGACCATACCAAACCCAACATGACCCCCACCGATTGAACATGTTGCTGTTGTAGTGAGGTACTACAAGACCTCAACGAATTGTTAATGTTTATGCCATTATTATAGTTCTTTTCATTTCAATAGATAATAGCAACATAAGAACAAGATCACTGAGAAATACACATTCACAAGAGACA
>SNQJ01S0173893.1:0-20393 GCA_010110895.2 Picea sitchensis | reverse complement strand
AAATGCTTGAGATCTGATAATGGAGGAGATTTCACTTCAACATAATTTATGGACTACTGTAGCAGGCATGGAATAAAAAGGCAATTCTACATTGCTAGGACACCTAAACAGAATGGAGTTGTTGAAAGAAAGAACAGGACAACACAAGAAAGAGATCGAACAATGCTAATGGATTCCAAATTGACAGATATATTTTGGACATAGGAAGTGCATACAACAATTCACATTCAAAATAGAGTAATTCTCATAAACAAAACTAACAAAACTCCCTACGAGCTATGGAAAGGAAGACCAACAAATGTGAATCACTTTAGAGTTTTTGGAAGCAAATTCTACATCAAAAGAGAAGATGGTAGAATGGGAAAGTTTTACTCTTGTGTGGAAAAATGAGTGCTTGTTGGTTACTCAAGTACAATAAAAACATATAAGTGTTACAACCTGAGATTGAACAAAGTTGTGGAAAGAATCAACGTAACAATTGATTAAGCAGGTAGACAAGAATTAAATGAAGAAGAAAATGAATCAATGGAACAACTTTACGAAGAAGATGCAGAAGATGAAAAATAAGTAGAAGGGGAATATGAAGAAGATCTGACAGAAGTAGAAGAGAAAGTTCAACAAGTGCCTCCAAAGACACCTAGTAGACGAGTAAAAGAGAATTATCCTTCAGATCAGATTATAGGAAGCAAAGATGCAAGAGTTGAGACTAGAAGGAGAAGTCGTTCACCAGAACAAATGCACCTAGCACTCTCATATATGATTGAACCAACATGTTTTCAAGAGGCCAACAAGGATGAATTTTGGTATAAGGCCATGGATGAAGAATTGAATCAAATAGAGAAAAATGACACTTGGGAATTGGTTCCAAGACCAAAGGATAAGAATGTGATCGACACAAAGTGGGTATACATGTATAAATTGAATGAATATGGAAAGGTTACAAGGAACAAAGCTAGATTGGTATGTAAAGGATATGCATAGGTTGAAGGAATCGACTTTGAAGATACATTTTCTCCAGTTTCCAGAATGGAAGCAATCCGATTTATTTTATCTTATGCATGCTCCAAAAATATTAAAGTGTATCAAATGGACATAAAATTGTCTTTTATGATTGAAGAACTTGAAGAAGAAGTCTACATTGAATAACCAGAATGATTTTAGTTGTCATAGAAAGAAGATTATGTGTGTAAATTAAATAAGGCCTTGTATGGTCTAAAACAAGCTCTTGGAGCATGGTACTCTAGACTGGATAAATATCTACATCAGGCATGATTCAGAAAAGGAAATGCAGACAACAACCTCTACATCAAGGTAAATCAATATAGTATTTTATTAATTGAAGTTTATTTTGATGATATTATTTTTGGAAGTACTGATGACATGTTAAGCCAGAAATTTGCGAAGTACATGGAGAATGAATTTGAAATTTCATTACTTGGATAACTATCCTTCTTTTTGGGTCTTCAAACACGTCAAAGCAATCAAAGAATTTTTATTTCTCAAACCAAGTATATCAGAGAAATGATAAAGAGGTTCGGAATGGAAGATTGCAAACCAGTTGAAAGTTGAGTAAAGATGATGATTCAAAGTCTACAGATCATAGACAATACAAGTCAATGATTGGTAACTTACAATATGCGATAGCATCCAGACCAGATGTAATGTAGGCAGTTGGACAGGTGGCACAATTTCAAGCAGCATCAAAGGAATCACATGTATTATCAGTGAAGAGTATTTTTAGATATTTAAAAGGAACATAAGAGTTTGGATTATGGTATCCAAAATGAAAGGATATATCACTTATTGCCTACACATATGCATATTGGGCAGATTTCATTGATGACCGATGAAGCACCAGTTGAGCAGTGTTCTCCTCGGGTGAGTATTTAGTATCATGGCTAGAAAAGAAACAATCATCAATATCTTTATCTACAGTTGAGGAATAGTATATTGCAACAACAACATGGTGTACATAAGTTCTATGGTTGAAACAAACTCTGGCAGATATACAGGTTGAGTATGATGAGCCCATTCCAATCTATTGTGATAATACAAGTTCCATTAGTATCCTAAAGAACCCGATGATGAAATCGAAGATGAAGCACATTCAAATCAAGTATCACTTTATATGGGAACAATTTGAAGAAAAGAACATTAGAGTTGAATATGTGGGCACAAAAGAACAAGTGGAAGACATATTTACAAAAATGCTTCCACGGGAAGCCTTTGAGTATCTTCACCAGAGCCTTAGAGTTATTTATACTCCAAAATGAATGATTTTGAAAGCTTATCTTATATGTCTTATATGTACACGACGAAGCACCATAAAGAGGATAGTTCAGGTTGGGAGATCAGATGAGTTAGTTAGGGGGAGAAGCCCTGAATGGAAATATACCTTTTCCATTGATGACAAAGAGGGAGAGATTTATCAGATGTAGAGGACAGAGGCATGGTTCCAGGGGGACCATTACTGATATGATTTCAGTATTGCATCAAAGTGTTTCCATCAATGCCAAAGGGGGATATTGTTTATTAATTGGGTTGGTTTTCATTGATGTCAACCCTTGAAGAAAGTCTGGTAGTGAATTTTGGTAGCACAAAGGTTTCAGTAATGGACCCAAGTTTGTTTGATGTATAATGGTATGAGTTTTGATATATTTGCAGGTAATACTATTATATATGGATAATACATGTCATGTCATTTCTGGTGGTATGTGGAATGTCACATAACTCCTCACGGTTTGAGAGTTATGGCCTTACAAATTTGGAGGACCCCCATATGCTGGCTTGAAGCCCCAAAAGGTCAAAGAAGTCAAAGTGCTTGCAAAAAAGAAATTATTTAAATAATAAAGTGAAGTGACAGAGTAAAAAATGATTATTTAAACAATAAAGTGAAGTGACAAAGTCAAAGAGGATTATTTAAATAATAAAGTGAAGTGACAAAGTCAAAGAAGATTATTTAAATAATAAAGTGAAGTGACAAAGTCAAAGAGGATTATTTAAATAATCAAGTGAAGTGACAAAGTCAAGGAGGATTATTTAAATAATAAATTAAATAGAGAACTTTATAATTATGGAAAGTGGTTAGAAGTAGGTTAGCCCTAAAATAAGGAAATTGGGTTAAGATGGTTAAAAGGTAACCCCTTGAGGAAGCTACAAGAAAGTATAAATAAGAGGCAAGGCTCTCTCATTTTAATCACACTTGAGCATATTGAATATCTACAGGTGACTGAGGTAACTAAAGAATATCTAAGCCAAATTTCATAGGGAAGGTGAAGTAAACAAGGCCAAAATTCAAGGGAGTATAAATTATTTTGATGATGCTTTCTAAGGTATGTTATTTACAGGTCATCTCACCATTTTCGCAATAATTTTTTTTATAGAATGATTCAAACAGTGAAATTTGGAGGCCAATGAGGAAACATATCCAAGTAGCTATTGTACGAATTTCATATTGTGGGTCATTGTATTTTTGGAGTTACACTCCGTGGAAAATAGGGTTTTTGGTTTGTCCTGAAACTAGTCTAAAACATGTGTTTCGGGTAAAAATGTCATAACTTCTTCATAAAAGATCCAAATTCAGTAAGAACAAATGTGTTGGTTAGATTAAAGTTTGTATTATTTTGTGTAAAATTTTCATATCCATACAACAAATAGTCCATGCAGGGCATGCTCTAGAAGTTCACTCTCGAGAATAAGCCAGAATTCAACAAGGTATTCCATTTTTGCTATAAATCGTTTTCTGAGAGGTTCCAAGTAGTCAAACCTAGAGGAATTGCACAAAACACATTGAAGAAAATTTTGTACTATTTTCATATCTTTATTCATTTTATGTACATAGTTATGATTATTTCAGGTTGGGGTTGTTGAGTAATCCAAAACTAGTCATGTGAGACTAAAGTAAAGTTTGATGAAAATGTTAGTCTCTTGTTGTTAAAGTTAAGGAAGGTTTGCAGGTTGAGGTATAGGTTGTTGCATGGTTTATTCACTTGTTTATGGTACAAGGTGATTACAGGTTTGTTGGTACAGGTTGGTGCATGGTTGATGCACTTGTTTATGGTACATGTTGATTACATGTTGAGATACAAGTTGATGCATGGTTGATACATGTTTCATGTTATTGGTACAGATTGTTTGGAGTATTTTTATTGGTATAGGTTTATAGAAGTATATATCACAGTGATAACGTGACAATGGTTCCATCATTCTACTTATACATCAGGGAAGTTGGGCGAGGAAAGGACAGGTGGTTGTAGCCACCTTCCGGTTGTAGCCAGAGAACATAGGGGGTTGTAGCCTCCTTCTGGCTGTAGCCAGAGAATTGGGGATTTGGATCTTCCCTTGGGTTGTAGCCTGAGAAACTAGGGTTTTGGGGCCTCCTTCCAGTTGTAGTTGGAAAAAAAAGGAAGTTGGTGCTTCCAATGAATGTAATTCTTCAAGACATATAAGACAAAACATTATGTGGTTTTCTCTCGCTTTGGGTTTCCATGTAAAAAAATTGGTGTACTATGTATGTGTATGATTGTTCATTTTTTATTCACTATGCAAATATTTGATGATAATGCTAAATTGATATAAATCTTGGATTATATGGTTAAAAAGGATTAGATTGCTCTATTACTGATTCACCCCCCCTCTCAGTAATCCAACAAAATTTAAACTCCAATACAACTTTTTTTTCTTCATTACTATCTGGACCATGCCTATATCTCATATGGACCATTATGATGACCTGCTCCAAGTGATAATATTGGATTTGAATCTCATTTAGTGTTTGAATGGTGTACTTCTCAGCAAAATCAACCATTCATAAGATAGTACCAATGGGAAATGTATCTCCACATATTCTAAAATGCTCATCCTGTCATCGAGCCACATGGACACGCTAAACATATTATCATGTCTTTTCGATGAATTCCTTCATGCAGTCACATATGCATACCTAGGAAGTCACCAATTATATTGTTTTCTTTCTTCCCACTCCATCAATATCATATGTGACATATTTAAAGATTTGCAAGGTGACCTCCTTCCTACCCAATTCATACTCATCGATGACATGGATACTCACTTGCTTATTAATTCCATTCCACTTGGGGCATGTCCCATCTAAGAAATAGTTTTTGATCAAATGTACAGCCCTCAACCTTGTACACAAGATGTTGTGAATAAAGTCTCTATACGATTATGGCAAACGGCATAACTAAGCATTCTTGCAAAATGGTTTTATGAAATACACAATATATATATATATATATATATATATATATATATATATATATATCCTATATATATATATATATATCTTTATTATTAATGTTTGTGATTCATGTCGCTAATAATAACCATAGTCAATGTGATATGTACAACAACATGTGTTATGAGTTGTGTTTATTGCACATTTAGGAGGCATTTATGGAAATATATTTGGACCAAGTTAAATGTACTATGTATTGTCTTGAATACTTCATACAATTATGTCTATGTAATATCAAGAAAGTGTTTAATATGGGTTCATGGTCCCTAGATCCCTTCTCAATTTTAGTACATCCTTTTGGTTAGAAGAAGACCTAGATGCGATCATCCATAAATCTTGTACTTAGTCCTTAAAAAGCGCTCAAGATCATCCCATAAATCTTGTACTAGTCCCTTAACTGCTCCAACTAACTTTATGTTAGAATGAGGTAGCCTGCTAATGAAGCCCAACAAATTTGTTGGGCCACCTGTGCTGAGGCTATCTCGTCAATGAGAATAATTTCTAATGGTTTTCATATTTCATTTCATGAGATGAGAGGTTTGTTGTAGAAAACAATGTTTTCTTGTGATCTTGCTAACAATTTATTGAGATAAGACACATTGGGTTGCATTACAGTCTTTAGAAAGAAACTTATTACCAATTATTTGAAAAATATCCACAAGGTGTCTAACAATATGACAACTTGTTTCTAAACTTTCAACTATTTTAATTCCTAAAATTCTCCTGACAACAGTCAAAATTCTAGATTTTAGCAAAGCCTAAAATAATTAACATTTAGCGGCATCGTATTTTGGTTCAAAATATTCTTTAATTATTTTAAAAGAATGATAATGTATACTATGGTTCGGTAAATTACCTTCAAGTGATGCTATAAAAATTTCATTCACTTGAATTCATTTAGGAGTTCTTCACTGCAAACTTTTCAATCTAGGTAGAGATGATGAACCCCTATTATAACAATCTTGACCTCCTCATTGTAGAGTTAACAAGGTTACAGTTCTTTCCCCTTCAATCACTAGTGGATCAATTCTAGGAGGAGAGTGGACATGGTATTGAATATTTTTTGGAATTATTGACTATCCAAAAAGAGGTTGCACCAGAAGAACTTCTTCACCATGATGTTATGCACCAATCACCTCTCTATTTTCATCCATTGTAGAATTATCTCCAAGAAAATCCTCCATCATCTGGTCATCCACAACAAGTTCTCTTGATGGGATACCAATTGCCTCTACTAAACTACTGTGATTTTCTTGAGGTAATGGAGGAGAAACAACAATGACATCTATTTCACTAGAAATTGGATTTCTCTCTTATGAAATCCTATGTTTTGACATACATAACTTTACCTTTTCTCTTTATTCTTATAAAATTTTTATGGTTTTATCTCTTATCTCTCTGCGTGGTTTCTAAGACCCTAGGTTCAGTTTATCTATGAACAATAAAACCCACCAAACTCTATCCCTTTCAACATTACCCTCTTGCGTAGATGAAGTATCATCCGAGGTATCTATAGGGAATTTGAGAGCCAGGATTCTGCATTAGTAAGGTAATGGGAGGGAATCATCTGGTTCATTCTTCCCTTTTATCTATATGCCCGTAATTATTTTTTGATTCAATATTAACCTACTTAACAATTCAGATTCAAATTATCAATATATTCTAGATTACTGCATAAAATCGTTACTGTCACAATCATGATCATTGCATAAAGATTCAACATAAGATAAAACTAATATACTATGCATCCAAATATAATTTCATCAGCAATCACATAAAACACACATGACACAGGATTTAACATGGTTCACCCAACTCTGGTCTATGTCGACAATGACTGGATTCTTTTATTATTCTTTCCTTAAATGATTAAGGCTTGCACACTACACTTACATAGATGTATTATGGACATCCTTCTCTTTTCCTAGTCTAGCCTCTTTGCAATGAAAGCCTCTCTCTCTTGGCATCATCCCTTAGATTCAGGCACATATTCCTCTTTGTTACAAACTCATAACATGAACCAAACAGAACTCAACACAACGTAACCCGTTAGAACCCCCAATACATATCATAGACTGGAACCCAACATGGAATCCCTAATATCCCAACCCATTGCATATTTATACATAAAATTAGGGCTTAAAACCCTACTTGATTCATCCTAACAACCCATTACATTGCATGGTTAATTAAGTTAACTAGTTGTTCAACTTCTTGCTTCTTGTTTTCCTTTTGCATGTTGCTTTTGCATTTCCTTCCATCTTTAGAACTTTTAGCTATCGTATTTCCTTTTCATTTGCTTTCTTCTCCTGCTTTATTATACTTCATTTTTCATTTGCTTTCTTCTCCCGCTTTATTATACTTCATTCTTCTCTTTTCTTTATTATTAATTGTTCCATTCTGATTACTATGTTTTGTCTTTCTCATCACAACTTTGCACCTCCTCATCCTTCTTATTCTTATCTTATGCACACTTTCTGTACTTTTTTCTATACTTAGATATTTCTCAAAACTGTATTCTAAAACTGCATGTCCAACATGACCCTAACACTCACCTATGGGTCATCCTAAGCCACTCAAGCCTCTTTCTTGCTCTTCCATTCTGCAAATTTTTTTTGGGAGGATGCCTTTGCTACCTCCACTTTTGACAGATCTCCTCTTTTGTAGTGATCTCCTTGGCCCCTATGTATCCAAACTTGTGAGTTTTTCTTTTTCTTCATACGCTTCTTGTTTGACCTTTCCCTACATAGTGGCCAACTCACCTATTAACCTCACTACTTCTTCATGTAGTTTTCCCAGTCGCCACTGAATGATCTTTTGTTGATCCTTCATTTTCTCCACTTCTGCATATGCCTGCCTCTGAGATAATATGGTTTTCATGCGCTCCACTGGTGGAAGTGTAGCATCCATTTTTGTTGTTTGTTGTTCCTTTTCTTGTGATTCTCTTATCTTCACCTCTATCACCTTCATCTTAGGGTCTTCTATTATCTTTGTCCACACCTACGCACTCTCCTCATATACTTTTTCACATTATCCTTCTATTCTCTTAATGTTGGTAACTTTTATTGTCACCATTCTTTCTCTGCCTTCGCGCACTTTAGGTGGTGTTCCTAGCATGATCTGTAGTTATAAGTCCATAATATTTTCTCTGAAGACCTTAATGACTTCAACAATATTTAAAACGTGTTCCTCCATAGTATATTTGACTACTATGGGGACTTCTATAATTTCCTTGTATAGATTTTAGACTACTGCTTGGGTTTTCTTCCCTATGGCTTCAAATTTGTCCTTCTCCTTACGATATTTTATAACCCTTTCCTCAGCTTCTGTTTTATCCTTTAATGCCTCCTTGACACGACCTTCAACATCCTTATTTTGTTGCAGCACAGTTTCATATTGTTTCTCCAACTAGACCCTTTCGTCCATTACTCTAGTGATCTCCTCCTGTGCTTTCTCTCCTCTTTTTTGAATTTCTTATAATAGGCCTACCTGAAAATCCTGTAGTCTCTGCATGGAAAACCGCCATACAAATAGGTTCATATGTCCTAGTTTATTTACTAGTTCTTGCAACTCAGTCACTAGAAGTTCTAGTGCCTCTATTTCAAGATGCAGTGTCCTATGCCCAACTACTAACTAGGTCAAGATCGGTTGTGCACTATATGTTGTCTTTCCTAGAATCGTAGATTGTCCATCATTGGCCCTGCAATCCTTTGTGATGCTTGTTGTTTCCAACAACTATTGGAGTACTACCACTTGATCCTACACTTTCTTTTGTTTCTCTTCTTGATTCCTTGCTACTTCCTCCCATATTTATTCTGTGGCATCCCATACCTGGTAGCCAATTTTGTCCATATCATCATTAGTTAATATATAGAATGGGGTCTCTCTATGCACCTTAGTTTTCTTACATGCCCCTCCTGCTTTTTATTTTCCCATTTCCTTCCTTTTTATTCCTCTCTCAGGGACTATTGATGGCCCAGACGTATCACCTATGTCATTTATCTGATCCTTTCCTTGCCCGTCATCTCGTTCCTTGTCACTTTTATCTTTTTCTTCTTCCTCATTTGATTTACCTATCTTCTCTGTTGGGCTCTTCCATCCTTCCTCCCAGTCATTTACTATCAAGCTCACGTCCTCCATTGTCAACTTGTAACTCATTTGCAACCATTGGTGTGCTAGATCCTTCTTGGCTTGCACATACATATGGTGCATACCAACTCTAAGGCATGTGATATCCTTGTATGATGTTATAGTTTTTTTTTATATCTGCGGTGAGTGCGCAACTAAATAGGTGATATTTTCCAGGTATACAAAAAATATGTCTTTACTATCATTTTCTCTTCTCTTAATTACTGTGTTCCATAAATTGGCATACCTTGCAGCCAAATATTTTCTCCTTGATGTCTACATGCACTATAAATACCCTGGTTATTTCCACTTGACTAGTGTAATAAAGATTAAAAACCATGCGTAATGGAATTCTGTGCCCTTTTCCTGGGCCTCCATGCAATCATTTTGACCCCTTCCACACACTTCTCTGCGACTACAATGACTGCAGCTTGCACATCATATTTGTCGCATTTTTTAAGCAACTTACAGGATAGTACTTGTGTCACGAACCCCATATTTTTATCCTTGATGATTTTAACATCCAGACCCCTCTTTCCTCTAAATGTATGGAATTTTTATTTCAATGACTAWGAGAGGACTCACTCTCATGCCTTGTTGAAAAAAAGAATCAGGTCTTCAACTTCTTTTGGCATTCTTGTAATACATGAAATAAACACTGTATTGATTGATAATAGGGGATCAAGACAGAATGTCCCCCCATGAAAACATCCTAGTAAAAACTTCACGCATGCATTAATCTATGTAATCCACCCGAAATGAGAAATATCCAACAGGTTTAGCATTACTTCCTTCTCCAAACCCAATGCCCATTGTTGTGGATCTAGAGGGATTTCTCATTTGCCTTGGATGCTCCTAGTGTGAAAGTATTTCTACCTAGCCAACTCAGGGAATTTCTATGCATCAAGGATATCATGGTCTATAAACTTTAGGTTGGAAATATTCTCCAACATTTGTCCTTCACTGCTTACACCAGGAACAACTGGTGTTATTGGAAGCAGGTTCTTCACATTGGACAGTACCTATATCAGTGGCACATCATCCATTCTCAATGGTAGGTACTCTATGTGGAAATTCTCTTGTGGCACCGAAGCCAAAGATCTAACTACTTCCTCTACCTATGGTGTTTTCTCTGGTAATATTGCTTGTTTTCTTGCTACTGCAGATGGTGATCCAAATTTGGGTGGTTCAATTCGAATTCTGTGACATATTCGTTAAATATATTTGCATCTCTTCATGGGTAGTTGTAACTCGACTCTAGTAGCTTAGCTCTGGTACTCTGAATTTCTCTCTAGTTTTCTCTGTTTACTCTCGCTTGCATGCAACAATGACTTAGCCTTAATGATTTCCTATTTTTTTTTCCTTTGTGCCAAATGGACATGTCTCATTCGGCCTTAACTACCTTTTCCAATCTGCCACCGTGGTTGATGAGTTGTTAAATAAATGCTCCTTTATTACCAAATCCATCATGTGATTTTCCCCTCATACTGCGAATCTGACGTGATTTCTGGTGACTTTTACCATTTAATATTATAAGAAACTTTTATGACCTATCACTCCCTCTTTGCAGTCATTGTTTATGTGCTTTAATGATTTTAATGATCTTGTCATTTCAAAACTGCATACCGTTTCTTTGTTGTTTTATCTGTGTGCCTCACAATCTATCTCGTCTATGTATTGTCTCCTAAATTGCCATAGTTTTGTTTTGATGTGTGAGACCCATTCCTTCTACGTAAGTTCTTATTACTTGGTACTCGAACAATTTTTATTTTTTTACTATATTTACTTTTTATTTGATTTTCTTCCTTTTTATTTGTTTTTCCTTGTTTTTCTTGCTACTATGGTACAACTACTATAATACATGTGTTTTGGCACAATTTAGATTATTATGTGTTGGGTATGTGTTATATTCATTGCAGAAGTATCTCTAGTGTCTTCTACGTTGTGTTTCACGGGGATTTAGGGGTAGTGCCCCCGAAAAATTGTTTTCCTTGGGAAATGTGTCGCATTTTTGCCTTATTTTTTTTTTCGGCTCGATTTTTGTGTCTATTGTTGGGTAGTTTTTCGGCACACTTTTTTTTTGGATGGTTTTCTATTTCCGATTAAGGAATTAGGGTTGTTGGACTAATATAGGTCACTAGGTTAGGGTTTTGGATGTCACTGGTTCTTATATGTATATTGTATTGTAAACAATGTATCATTATGAATGAATATATAATATGATGGTTTTCCCGGTTTGGGTTTCGAGGGGAAAAATATATGTGTTATGTGTGTATTTTTCATTGTATATTTTATGTTCTTTTATTGAAAATCTATTTGCAGTAAAATATTGTACAAGGTTAAAATCTACACTCTACAAATTGTCGACTATCTCCATAGAGATTCAACAGACTTCCATTCACCATCCCTCCAAAGACTTCTCCATTAAAGGTTTCCAATTATGAAACACCTGTATTTGTTACCTGCTGAATCACATAGGATCCTAACCAGTGGATTATAAATTTTCCTGGATTCTGCATGAACTTGTTGTTATAGAGTAATACCAAATATTCCACTGGAAACTTTTTCTGCTTAATGTGTTGATCGTGGAAAGGATTCTCTCTTGACTTTTGAACCTTCTCATCAAAATGTGTGAAAAAACAATCTTATTCAAGCTGTAACAACTATGATAATATCTCCTCTATTATGCCTAAGTCTGATAGCTTAGTGAGCACTGGAATGCACATGATAGGTAGAATAAACTCCATAGGCATTATTGCTTCTTTCCCATAGACCAATCTTAAAGGTTTCTTCTCTGTCAACTTCTTACTTGTATTCCTGTAAGCCCATAGCATTGCATAAACTCTTAAATCCCAATCATCTCTCCCTACATTGCAAATTTTTGTCAAGGCATCCTCCAAGATCTTGTTGAAAGTTTCCACTGTTCCATTGGCCTGGGGATGATGTGGGGTACTCTTATTATGATAAATTTGGAACTCCTAAGTCAATACTTCAATTTCCTTGTTTATAAAGTGTGTGCCCCGATCACTAAGTAATATGAACGAAAATCCAAACCATTTGACTACATTCTCAAACAAAAACCTTGTAG
Source organism: Picea sitchensis (assembly GCA_010110895.2). NCBI lineage: Eukaryota > Viridiplantae > Streptophyta > Pinopsida > Pinales > Pinaceae > Picea > Picea sitchensis. The sequence continues at coordinate 7,920 of SNQJ01S0173893.1, read as the reverse complement.
CATTTTCTGCAATGCAATCTGTAACTAGTGTTGCTTCTACCCATCTTGTCAAGTACTTTGTCACCCTGATTATGTASCTTTCCCCTAATATTTTTTCTTATGSTTTGATTKGCCCCACAAAGTCTATGGCCTATTTYTCAAATGCTTGCAACATAACCTGTTGATTCAATGACATTTCATCCATCCTAGATGGCTTTCCCACTCGTTGATATACACACATGAATGAAATTACTCCTACACGTCTTTGTGAAGTGTAGGCCACCAAATCCTCATGCACAAAATCTTCTGTGTCATTTCTCTCCCTACATAATGTCCTCCTACAATTCCATCATGTGCTTCTTCAAGTATCATCATTCTTTCGTGTTCCAACACACAACGTCTCAATATTCGATCTCCACCCAACTTGTATAGGTTTCCTGCAATCAACTAATAATCTATTGATTTCAATACCATTTGCTTCTTCTGCACCACTATCATATATGATGGAGCCATACCTGTATGTAGAAAATGCACAATGTCTCAAAAGTAATCATCTATGTAATCCTTACTGCAAATAACTATCCATATGGGAATCTATCATCTAAATTCCATGCATCTTCTCCTGACAATTTGCACAATAGATGATCTAATCATGCATTCAACTTCCCTTGTTTCACTACAACCTCAAATTCATATTCCTGAAATAATAATAGTCATTTACATATTCTGCCCCCCAACACTAGCTTGTTGACTATTTATTTTAATGTAGAATGGTTCGTATGCATCCTAAAGTGAGACTCCAATAGGTAATTCCTAAATTTATGTAGTGCATATACCATGGCCAATCCTTCTTATTTTGTTCTTGTATAGTTCCTCTCTGCTATATACAACTTCCTTCTTGCAAAATAAATTGGGTGATCTATGTTTCCCTCCCCTTGCTGGGATAATACTGCACCCAAATCTATGGACGATGCACATACATGTACATGGAACTCCTTGTTCCAATCTTCAAAACCTAAAATTGGCACAGTCTCCAGTTTCTACTTTAGGGTGTCCAACCCCTTATGACAGTCTTCGTTCCATTGAAACTTTGTCTCCTTCTTCAGTAACTATTTCGTTAGTGTTGTGATCTACGCACATACTTTGATAAATTTCATGTAATAACCTATATGACCCAAATTTTCCTTCAACTTTCTGACTGATGTAGGAGGTTCTAACTACAAAACTAGTGCAATATTTGTTGGATCTACTAACAATCCCTTTTTTCACACTACATGTCCCAACAAAATTCCAAATGGTGCACAAAAAATACACTTCTTCAAGTTTAGTGAAATTTGACACTATCTGCATTGATCAAACATGAGTCTAAGGACTTCTATATGATCCTTTAGGAGACTTAAAATAATCCAATCATCCAAGTATACTTCAAGGAACTTATTGATGAACTCCTTTAATGTTGCAACAATTACTCTGGAAAACACCACAGGGGCATTCTTCAATCTGAATGGGACATTGGTACCACCTCCATCGTACCTTCTTCTGAGAAAATCTTTGTTTGAATAGCTCGTAGTGTTACCTATATCGATGGATATTCATGTTCAAATGTAAATTTGATTTTGAACCTCTGGACCATCTCTAACCATCTTGTTGTCTCCCCACAAATCTCCAATTCCAAATACCATTTCTTCGAAAATTTGTTCACCGTGTGTATAAATCTGTGCATCCATTTTGTTTTCGGTACTGAACTCCATAAAGCCTTTCACTATTCAACATGATTTGTGGGATCAATATCTCCTATGTAATTGTATTCAATATTTTCCCCCTCATTGCCAAACCTTATTTTCATTAGTTTGTCTCACTATGACCATTATTTCATTACCTCTCTGTGTGCATCCCACCATCTGATTGGAGTTTCTTTTAGGACAACATATAATGCTAAGAAAATTTGTTGTTCAGGTACTTGCAACTCAAATTTCTTTAGAAACATGCTTATATCAGTTAATCCATCATACCTAAGTGGATCACATAGTTTTGTTCCAATCTAGCAAAAGGATCTGGTTATACATGCACATCATCTAGTTGACACTTCATGCATTCTCTATTGCCAATGCTCTAGACCTTCTTTCGAGTCTGATGAAAATGAAGTAATACTTAACCAACTTAGTGCACCATTTTTTGTGGGGTTGGAATAATCTCCCATCTGTGTTTTCATGTTGTACAAGTTGACAATGTCATTTCCTCTGGATGTCTCTATGTATCTCTTTCCTTCTGATGGGTCCAAGGGTGAAGTAACTCTCAAATCTCCAACTTCAAATATTATCTCCCTGGTCTTCAATTTGATGATCACCTGGTTATCAAAATTCCCATTCCAGTCCCATAAATACTAGATATGGTTGATTGTTGTCCACAATCTCAATTACTTCAAAGTCTACCCCGCTGCACACCCCATCTATGTTCATGAGTACTCATTTCACATGATCAATTGGAACTATTTTGTGTTGATTCACGATCCTTATCTAAACATGAGACCATACTAACTTGGGTTTTCCCATCAACTCCCATGTCTTCTTAGGTTACACATTCACGTCAGACCCTAATTCCAAGATAATGTTAGCCACATCATACTCTCCAATCTGTGCACTGAATTTAAATTATCCATGGGTCCTCTTCTTGCGCAGTACCTAATTTACCATCCTATGTGTGATGGAAGTTTCCCTTCCTCATTTGAAATGATAAATAATTTCATATAGTATACTCAATGCAGTTTCGTCCTTCATTAGATCCACACAAAGTTTCATAAAAAAAATTAGAATGCCTACCTTTGTAGTTGGTTTCTCTAGCACAACATGATCTTCTACCTAAGGCATAGATAACATTGATGCTCCCCAATCCAATCCTATTACTTATTTTCTTTCTCTATGATATGTCTCATTTTATTGATGAGGATCAATAGCTGACATAGACCATGTTGACTTTCTTACCCACTGCTCATTTTTCTTTCCTTAATTTGTCATATGAGCCCATGTTCTATCTCCTCCATGCATAACAACTGCTATTCTTGGTCCTTCATTACGTCTTTTGGCTGATATTTTCTATACATTATGGTTTGGATTTTGGTTTTGGTTTCCTTTGGCCTTCCATTTCACAACTAGTTGGGGACATTCTTTTGTTGCATGGTCCAGTGCTCTACAATTTTTTCATGTTGTACACGGATTCGGGCATTCATGGGCCAAGTATTTGGTTTGATTATAGTTATAACATATACTCAATCCTCTTCCTCCACTACCAATATTTCCTCTACCTCGGCCTCTACCAAATTTTCCTCTCTTCCCTAGAATAAATCCTCTTTTATTATTATATTGTGTACCACCCCCTTCTATTGCAACATTCTCCTCCTAATACTATACATATTTCATGTGTGCTCCCTCACTAATTCAAATGCACAACAATCCTTCTCTTCTTGTCCCACTAATTTGAAAAAATTATAGAACAAGTTCCTTGGGGTACTTTGATACTTCCGTAGTAATGGACACTATGTTGGGTGATGGACCCATTTCTTACATGTCCCATAGTATCCTCCTCTCGGTAATGGATTTGGTTCTCCTATCACCAAATACTGCATGAATGTTGAGAATTCGTCCTTGTTATGGCCTTCAATCCTACATTTTGTACACCATACTTTATCTCGTTTCTCTTTTCCCTTTGTCATTTCTACCAGTTGAATTGTTAATGCAGACAACTACATCTAAACTTGTGTCATCCCTCCATTGTCTTGTATAGATGATGCTTTCAATTTCATTGCAATTTCTAGTGCCTCCGGTTGTGATGCAATTGTCTGTTGAACTAATGGCCTGTATGTGGTAGAAGCCCTGTAATGAACCATTCTCGATGTTGTTGATCGAGAATATGGAATTTTAGTATACCCATCAGATCCTTGAAAATTAGATCAAAGTTCCATACTGACTCTATTTGTATCTATTTAATCTCCTTCGGTTATGTGATGTACTACGACTTTGAATTTGTCTTGTTTAACTCCTTCAACAACATCTGCCTTATCTTTTCTAAATTTATGGCCTTCGTTGAAGGTGTGCTACTTTGCAACTTCATGCACCAGACCAGTGCATGACCTCTAAATATTGTTTCTAATTATTTAATCGTCAAAACCTCGTCTTGGAGATTCTTTGTGGCCCAAATTGTCTCGTAGACAAACAAGTGTTGTTTCGGGTCCTCTTACCCAACTCCCTAGAACTCAAGAAGTGTAAGGGTGTTGTCTACCAATGCCATGTTTCTTTGTGTATTCCCTCAACTTTGTGATGTTGGTTGTCTCTGATTCTAAATCTAGCTTTGTGCACTACTTCCACTACTCAGACTACTATTACTCAGTCGTCCTTGGCTAACTGCAATTGCTTTTGACAATTCCTCAACTGTTATTTTTTATTATGGTGATGCACATGGGGTCGTGGATTCAACAAATGATCCTTTATGAGTAGGAATTACCTATTATTTTATTACGGGACTAGACTAAAAATCTTCTTCTTCTCCTCCTATATATGGTATCTCCATGATTCAAACTAGTGTGCAAGGTTCTCTCACCTTTGTCTCACTATGCGACTCTCCTTTCTCATCCCCACTCTTTTTCCTCTTGTACCTCCTTCCTCTACGAAACTCTCCAAAGTTGTATTGTTCCTTTGGTACATCATCTTCTTGCATCCTCAATCCCTCCCTTCCTTTTACATTTCCTCCTTCATTCTCTTAGACGATCCTCTTGTCATCCCCCAGTTCTCTTATGTGTGCAAATCCCCTTAGAAGTCGGATTCCATTATCATCACTTGATTTTCACATAATAACATTTTTATCCACATACCTAATGATTTCAAGAACCCCTCACGTGGACCTTTCAAAAAGTCCCTTTCTGCGACATTGTATGATTGGATACAATCTACTGCAAACTCTATAATATATCCTCCTAGTATGTTATCCAACCAAAAATCAACTGCACGAGTAGTTGGGTTACTTACATAATTCATTTGTCTTACCAATTCAGGGGTCCAATTCATTGACACTGTAGCCCTGTACCTTCTATTTTTCTCCACTAATATTTCTAGCCGCTCTTTTATAATAATTGGAAATTGAAAAAACAAAAATTTCATGCAAATCTGTGTACACATACCTTTCCATACATTTCTTATCACTCATCCAAGGTTTTCTATTCTACTGTCGAGAAAACTCTCATTCCTTCCTTTCCAACAATTTTTAGATCTTCTTCTTAGTTAGCCTCCAAAACATCCCCTTTGTCGCAAAGTCCGGGACCTGGAAAAATAACGATTATGTGGTGCTCTGTGTGGTTTTTAGTACCATAGGTTTAGTTTATCTATGACCAACAAAACCCACTAGACACAAGCCCTTTCAACATCACCCACTTGCACATGCAAAGTCTCACCTGAAGTATATGTAGGGACTGGGAGAACCAGGCTTTTGTAGTAGTAAGGGAATGGGAGGAAATCATCCGATTTATTCTTCCCTTCTATGTATGTTCATGTAATTTTGTGCTTATTAAATTTTAAACTACTTAACAATTCATATTCATATTATAAATATATTCTAGATTACTACATAGACTCGTTACTGTCACAATCATGATCATTGCGCAAATATTCAACATAAGATAAAACTAATCTACTATGCATCAAAATATAATTTCATCAACAATCACATAAAAGGCACATGACATAGGATTTAATGTGGTTCACCCAACTTTGGGCTATGTCCATAATTGTTGTCTTCTTTTATTATGATTTCATTCAATCCTTGAGGCTTACACACTATGCTTACATAGATGTTTTATGGACATCTCTCTCTTCTCCTAGCCTAGCTGCTTTACAGTGAAATCCTATCTCTCTCTGCATCATCCCTTACATTCATACACATATTTCTCTTTGTTACAGACTCATAACACGAACCAAACAGACCTAAACAAAACTTAACCCGACAAAACCCCCAATACATATCATAGAATAGAACCCAACATGGAACCCCTAATATCCCAACCTGTTACATATTTATACATCAAACTAGGGCTTAAAACCCTATTTGATTCATCCCAACAACCCATTACATTTCATGGTTAATTCAATTAACTAGTTGTTTGGATTCTTTCTTTTACTTTTCCTTTTGCATGCTACTTTTGTGCATCCTTTCGTCTTTAGAATGTTGAGTTGTCATCTTTACTTTTCATCTGATTTATTCTCCTTCTTTATTCTACTTTATTATTCTCTTTTCTTTATTTTTTGTTCTATTCTACTTACTGCACGTTGCATTTCTCATCTCAATTGCACACTTCCTCATCGTTCTTCTTCTTCTCTTTTGTGCACCTCTTCTAATCACTTTTTATGTACTTAGGAATTTTCTCAAAACTGTATTCCAAAAATGGTTGTCCAACATTCTCTTTCCTCAAGGATTTTTTTTCTCAATTCCATAGATTCTACGTGTTTAAAGAGAAAAATTGTCTTGCAAGCACCCCACCAAAAATTTGTCTTGGTAATAAAGAAGATATAACAACTAATAATTCCAAATCCATGTGGAAAAAAAATTCTTCATATTACAAAAGAAGACACAAATAACAATTACAATTCCAATTGGAAAAACAATTCTTGGTATTACACAATAAGAAGCAACTAACAATTCCAATTGGAAAAAAGTGTCTTTGTATTACACAAGAGGACAAAACGAACAATTTTCAATTGGACAAATTTGTCTTGGTATTACACAAGAATATAGAACTAACAATTCCAATTGGACAAATTTGTCTTGGTATTACACAAGAAGACACAACTAACAATTCCAATTGGAAAAAATTGTCTTCCAATTTGAAGAAGAAACAAGAAGACACAAACAACAATTCCAATTCAACTTGGACAAATTTGTGTTCACGTTCTTCCCACAATTTTCTTGCAATAGCACAAAATTTTCTATGAATTAAACAACAAGACAGGAAGAACAAAAATATGTTTGTTCCTACTATTTTTGCGTGCAAATGTAGGGATTATTTGAGCTTTTCAGATAGATGAGGTAGAGGAGCGTTCTTGGGACATAATAATTCCTAGCAATAACATGTGCGCATTCCTAAAATTCATATGCACTAAAGCGTGTGCACATTCTAGGAACACACACACATTCTAGGAACACACACGTGTTCCTATTGGGCATGGATGAACACACAAACAAAAGTATTTCAAGTCACAAGATCACGTGTGTGATCTTAATGTAATGGATATAACATTTATTATAGACAATAAATATGTATAGGGTTTTGGGGAAAACTAGGACCTAAATTCTTAGGATTGAAAGTGTTTTGAAGCATAGACTAATGGTTATAGCATCAAGATGTGGGTGCAAGGGTTATGGGGAATTTCACAAGAGGTATATGAATCACGCACTTTGGGATAAAGTGTAGAGGGGTTTAAGGGTTAAGTATAGGTTACTCCTAAGCTTAAATGAAGCTAGGGGTTCTATGTCATGGTCTAGGTTAAGCTCTAGTTCATGGTATAGGTCATGGTCATGGTATATGTATAGGTCATGGTATAAGTCTAGCTCTATCTCTATGCCTTGGTCTAGGTCATGGTATAGGTATATGTCATGGTTTACATCATGGTCGTCGTATATGTCTAGGTCATGGTCTAGGTAATTTTCGTCATACAGGTCTAGGTCATGGTCTTCGTCTTTCCATGTCTAGATCTTGTTATGTCTATGTCTAGGTCTAGGTATTTACATGTCTATTTAAAGGACATTTATTTCCTTTAAATGTAGAGAGGGGGCATGGAGATATTTGAATAAAGAGAGTATGAAAGGGGGAGAGGGGAAGACAAATAAAGTGTATGAGAGTGAGGGAGAGAGATACATAGAGCATGGGAGAGAGTGAGAGAGAAAGAGAGAGAGGAGGTG